>SJYO01025496.1:0-10000 GCA_006410555.1 Capra ibex | reverse complement strand
TTTAAATGGTGACAAAGGTACAAAGTGAGTAGATATACCGTACTACACCACCCTGGTCTACGGTACTTACAACTCATATAAAAACACTTCTCAAAAAACTTACAACTCAAAATTCGGTCAAAAACGTAGAGGAGAGGAGTAGTTCTCCTGAAATAAAGAAGAAACTAAAGACGGTAATCCCGTCACAGTAGAAGTATAGACACCTACAACTATAAAGAGGGTCGTCAGAAATAAGGTCGAACCCTAAATACGTCAGGTAATATAACTTACTACATAGGACATATCTTCAATTTATTGGTCTCACTCTTACATGTGGAACAGTACGAAGAAAGGGTCAAAATTTAAAAGGTCAACAAGACGTATACTAAGATTGACAGTGAAAAACTGGATGTATGTCTGAAAAGTCCTCTGTCCATTCCACTAGACCGTGAGGGTAAAGGAATTCTTAAAAGGTGTCAAACAACACCAGGAAAAACACTTTCCGAAACCGTATTAGTCACTTCGTCTGTCTTTACAAAAGACCCTAAGGGAACGAAAGAGATACCAGGTCACCTACAACGGTTAAACGAGAGACCAAGGACTTTGGTCAGACATGTAGACTTTCAAGAGTTAAGTACATCACAACTTCGAATCGAACTTCCTAAAACTTGTAATGGAACGATCGTTAACTTTACTCACGTTAACGTACTATTAAACTTGTAAGTAACCTTAACGGAAAGAAAACCTAACCTTTCTTTTAACTGGAAAAGGTCGTGACACCGGTGACGACTCAAAAGGTTTAAACGACAGTATAACTTACGTCGTGAAAACGTCGGAGTAAGAAATCCTAAAAATTCATCGAGTTCACCTTAAGGTAGTGGAGAGGATAGTAACAAACATCATTACGAAGGATTCCGTGTGAACTGAAGTATGAGGTCATATAGACCGAAATGTACTCACTGTGTTCGTAGTAGGGATAGGGCTAGAAAATAAAAACATGTCAAGAAGTCACGTAAGAACGGTGGAGAAGAATTAGAGTAGGCGAAGACAATCGAGAAACTGAAAGGACGGGAAATAACACAGGTAGGAACGTACTTCACAAGGAGACCATCGAGGTTAAAAGGACTTCACTAGATATGAGAAATGTAAAGATAATAAAAGGGGATTAAGAATGTCACAAGTTATACTCCTGAAAGAATATAGGGGAACGGTAAGAGACCTTTAGACGTAAGGTAAATCATATAGAAAGGGAAACAGGAAACGGAAAGTGAAGAGAATAAAAGAGTCGACAAAGATTCCGGAAAAGTCCATTGGGGGAAAGGAAGAGTGTAAACAAAAAGATTCCGGAGGAGTCCATTGGGGGAAAGGAAGAGTGTAAATAAAAAGAACCCTTACCAAAAACACTGGTGGAGGACATGTTACAATGTTTGGAGGTAGGTATCTAGAAGTCCGAAGGTCTGGATTAGGGAACTTAGATATAAAGTAGAGGTGATATTTTAGTATTCCATAAACTAAATCCAGTATCGACTTACAAGATGACCAAAAGGAATGAATGGAGTTAATTTCGGACTTATGACGAACGAAGACGGATTTGTAACAACGGTCTAGTGGTGGGTGGTGAGGGTCACCCACACCTCGTTTTGGTGTGT
The DNA here is from genome assembly GCA_006410555.1 of Capra ibex. Taxonomy (NCBI): domain Eukaryota; kingdom Metazoa; phylum Chordata; class Mammalia; order Artiodactyla; family Bovidae; genus Capra; species Capra ibex. The sequence goes on along the minus strand of SJYO01025496.1, from coordinate 8,372 downwards.
TAAACTCCTGAGAATGGTACCCAAACACGAACCGAAAAGTACACGAATAGACATACTGGAACTAGTTCAGGGAATTGGAGTCAAACGAGTAGACCAGTTACCCGTACTACTACTATTAAGGTGAAGATCTACGTACACACGGACGATTCTTCTCCATCGGGACTCTCCCGAATGACTCAAGGACTCAGGCCTTTTTTATACTTAATAAAACGGTGGATCCCTCTACCTTTAGAAGACAAATCTCCCATACGGACGGTAGGGGTTTCGATTTATGACTAAGTTCGGTTTACTGTAGACAGAGACTTGGACTGAGTCTTGAGACTGACTCGACTACGAAGACAAAAGACCCGGGTTTGTTCTCGTTTAGTAATGACCGGGTCTAAGGAGGGAAGGGTCCGAATGGTCAGTCGCAAAGGAACAGTTGATTAAGATCGGACTTTAGTGTGACGTTCCTCTCAACATTCCGACAACCAGAGAAAAGCCAAAGGGTGTGGAGGTCACATCGTTGTTCATCGACGATACCGAAGAAAAGTACGGTTGTTCATACCGTTGGACATGTCAGTTAGAGTCTGACAAATTACTTTGACAGGGGTAAACCGGTGAGTACAAATTTAATGGATGTCAACGGAATCTTTTGAAGGATACGAACGACAAATTGATTGTATATACACGTCTGAACTAGATCAGAAGAAAGGGTTCATACTAAGGTTGGTACGTTACTTCATTGGTCTGTAAATTAGTAGATCGGTGTCCTTGACTGTTTTCGTTTGGTGGGTAGGTAAAGAACGAACGGGGGTTTGTTGAGACTTCACTAGACGACTTTGTTACACTATTTAACCGTACATGTGAGGTCTTCTCTGTGAAAAAGACCTAGGCAAAACGTGGATCACGGTCTACAGATGTTGTTCGGAACGGGAGGTCGTCGGTCAGTGGATCAAAAACGTCTGAGTCGGGTGAGGTCTAGGGAAGTTGTAGGTAGTCATTTTAGATCTCTTGTTTGGGTCAGTTTCGAGAGAGAGGACTTCTTTTGTCAAAAAACAAAAAAATCTTTTGTTAAAAACCATTTTGTAAGTTTTAGAACACGAGGAATGGAACCTAAGTTCCTGGACGTGGTCTCCTACCCTTCGGATGGGAAGGTTGATTTAGAAAGAGGTGAGGTTGGTCCTGGTCTCGGAAGTTACCCGGGATACAGGAGTAACCATAGCAAGTCAACGATTCGGTACAGACTGAGAAAGACTAATGTACAAGTCGTCGTTTTGTCCGGAGGGACAGAAAGTGATAAAGTACATCAAAGGAGTTTGAGTACAGGAAACGTATTCGTTACGGTAAAGTATGAGAGTAGAGAGAGGAAAACGGGTGTTAGAAAGGGTCGAAGTCCCAGAGAAGGTTTCTTGACCCAGAACTGTAGTAACCGGATTCACAACCTCGAAGTAGAAGTAGTAGTCAGGAAGGTAACTTATAACGAGATGGTGAAGGTTTTGTTTTGAGTACAAAGGTTAGTGGATTGTTATAACTTGTAACTATTTCAAATTATCTTCACCTTAGACCAGGAGACCTTTTAGGGTCGTGAAGGTGGGACGGAAAGAGAATGGTAAGAGAGGTGGACCGTAACTTAACGAAGGGATGTCGAAGAGGTCGAACTTTACCGGACGACTGGGTTTTAACAATTGATAGGTCCTTAACAAGGAAGGAGGAAGGAATTTATGCAGACAGACGAGGGACTAACAGGAGACATGTAGTCAAGTCAAGTCAGAAAGTCAGTACAGGTGAGAAACGATATAGTACCCCACGTCGTACGGTCCGAAGGAACAGGTAGTGTTTGAGGGTCTCGAACGAGCTTGAGTGTAAGTAGTTCAACCAGTACGGTGGGTTGTTAAATTAGAAGACAGAAGGGGAAACAGAGGACGAAAATTAGAAGAGTGGTAGTCCCAGAAAATATTACTCAATCAAGATGGGTAGTTAACCGGTTTTACTATCTCCAAGTCGAAGTCGTAGCCAGGAAGGTTACTTATAAGTCCTGACTAAAGGAAGTTCTACGTGACCAACCTAAAGGAACGTAAGGTTCCCTGAGAGCTCTCAGAACAGGTCGTGTGTCACGTTTTCGTAGTCAAGAAATCATGAGTCGATAGAAATACCAGGTAGAGAGTGTAGGTGAGTCCTGAAGACCTTTTTGGTATCGAAACTGAGATGTCTAGAAATGACCATTTCATTACAGATACGAAAAATCATAAGACAGTTCCAAAAGGTATCGAAAAGAAGGTTCCTGGCTCACATAAAAGAAAAAGGTATCGAAGTCAGTGATAGACGTCAATAAAACCTCGGGTCCCTTTATTTGAGACAGTGACACAAGTAACAAAGAGGTACATAAACGGAACTTTATTACCTTGACCTACGTCATTAGAAGCAAAAAACTAGACATGTATGGATTAGTTCTGGTAGGGTGTCTTTTTATTAACGTTTTTCCGTTTTACTAACAGACTACTACGGAATCTTCATTCAATCTTTTCTTCTCTTCATATTCGTTCTCCCCTTTTTTTGTGTACGTTTAGACTTACGTCTCAAGGTTTTTATCGTTCTTCTCTAAAATCTTTTCGGAAGGATTCACTAGTCACGTATCTATATCTCCTTTTGTTGTCTTACCCTTTCTAGTCTCTAGACGAGTTTTTTTAATCTCCATCCCTTCCTAGCGAAGTACGTTTCTACCCGGTTTATTTTCTGTCTTTATAGTACCTGGATTCTCTTCGTCTTATATAATTCTTCTCCAACTTTCTTATATATCTTCTTGATATGTTTTTCTTATAATTACTAGGTCTATTGGTGCTACCACACTAGTGAGTGGATCTCGATCTGTAGGACTTTACACTTTAGTTCTCCCGGAAATCTTCGTAGTGATGTTCATTTCGATCACCAACACTATCTTAACGTCGACTTGATAAAGTTTAGGATTTTCTACTACGACAATTTCACGAATGAATTATGCGATCGTTTAAACCTTTTGAGTCATCACCGGTGCCCTAACCTTCCCAACAAAAGTAACGTTAGGGTTTCTTTCCGCTAAAGTTTCTTACAAGTTGATGTTTGTAAACGTGAGTAGAGTGTATGATGGTTTCATTAAAGAGGTTTGTTCAGAAGTTGTCATGTACTTGACACTTTAGGGTATACAAGTTCGACCTAAATCTTTTCCGTCTCCTTGGTCTCTAGTTTAACGGTAGTAGGTAACCTAGTATCTTTTTCGTTCTCTTAAGGTCTTTATATGATGAAGACGAAATAACTGGTATATTTTCAGAAACTGTCACGTCTAGTGTTGTTTGACACCTTTTGAATGACTCTAACCGTATGGTCTGGTAGCACGGACGGAAGACTCTTTAGACATACGTCTAGTCCTTCGTTATCAATCTTGACTTGTACCTTCTCGTCTGACCAAGGTTTAGTCCTTTCTTCATTCATTTCCGACATATAACAGTGGGACGAATAAATTTAATATACGACTCATGTAGTACACTTTACGGGTTGACTTACTTTGTGTTCGACTTAGTGCCAACCACCCTCTTTATAGTTATTGGAGTCTATACGTCTTCTCTGGTGAGAGTACCGTCTTGCACTTCTCTTTGATTACTCGCAGAACTACTTTCACTTTCCCCTCTCACTTTGTAGACCATATTTAAGGTGTAAGTTTTTTACTTCTAGAAACGTAAAGCAGAGTAGTGAAGTACCGTTTATCTACCCCTTTGTTACCTTTGTCATTCTCTGAAATAAAAATCCCCGAGGTTTTAGTGACGTCTACTACGGACGGTAGTACTTTAATTTTCTACGAACGAACAAACCTCTTTTCAATACTGTTCGGTCGGACTGAAAATTTTCGTTTCTGTAGGAGGAAGGATAAAACGACTTCAATGGAGATGGACAAAGGTATAAGAGAACGAGGAGGGGGAAAAGAAGTCTACTTCACAGACATGAGGAATTATTACCGTCGTTCAAACGAAACCGGAAATAAAAGTATAACCCACTAGTGAGTTCTTGTGACGAAATTGTTAAAAGGAGAGATACAGATCGTAGTAGTTAATAAAGGAGACTATGGAATGAGAGTAGTTGAATATTAGTGTTCTGTTTTCGATCACAACAGATCTTTTCGTACTCAAATACTGAATCACGACGTCAAGATTTTTACTCCAAGTTAATGTGGTCACCCCTGTCAGGGTCCTGAAAAAGTCCCACGGTTGTTAGGAGGAAAAAATTGATAGAAGTATATCAGGTTGGTTTGTTATTTTATCTTCTACTATATTCTTGGTATGACCATGATTCCGTATAGAATTCTATGAACGTTTTAACCTTTATTACAGAGAGTTATGATCCAAAAACAAAAGTTTTCATGTGAACAAAGAGTATTTTTACGATAAAGTGTTCTAAACATAACTAATCAATGACTTAGTATGGTAGATCAAAATGAGATTGTTTTTTTTTACACATACAAATTCTTTTTGTGATTATTATTATCATTAACACCCGTCGTTATTATATGACTTATAACATTATTTGTTGTATATCAAATAATGAAGATTTTGTCCCTAAGTTTAAAAAATTTATTTAAATAAATAAAATTAACCTCCGATTTTTTTTTATTTTCGTTTCTGTAATGAAACGACGTTTTAAAGTCATATTAGTTTCGATAAAAAGGTCAACAGTACATATCTACACTGTCAACTCCGTATTTCTTACCACTCATTACTTCTTAACTTCCAAAACTTGACACCACAACCTGTTCTGAGAAGTCTCAGGGAACCTGCTGTTCCTCTAGGTTGTTCGGGTAGGATTTCCTTTAGTTAGAACTTATAAGTAACCTTCCTGTCTACGACTTCGACTTTGAGGTCATGAAACCGGTTGACTACACTTATTGAATGAGTAATCTTTTATGGGATAATGACCCTTTCTAACTTCCGTTCTCCTTTTCTCCTACTGTCTCCTACTCTACCAACCTACCGTAGTGGTTGAGCTACTGTACTCAAACTCGTTCTAGATCCTCAACTACTTCCTGTCTCTTCCGATCGCACGATGTCAGGTACCCCAATGTTTCTCAGTTTGTACTGACTCGTTGACTTGACTTGACTTGTATGGGGACTCGTTTACGATGAACATTGACAGTCTAAAGAGGTCGTTCTGCCCCGAGGGGTATAGGTATCAATCAGACGTGGGTACGTGTCTTCAGTGACGGATCGAAAGTATTCCGTAAGTCACTCAAGACTAACGTCCCCCTGGAGGTAAAACCACCTGTATCTCCTCGTTTCCTGTGTAAATAAGAGGTCAGAGTTTGTTGAACTTTTATCTTCTCTATTTACTTTCTCGTCAAAAAATGTAGGTTACAGTCCGTCGTCTCATACCTAAGGACTCCGCCCCTCGTTCGTTCCACTCAAGATGTTAACGGTGTTGAGATCTTTATCAAAGATTGTGTATGTACGTTCCCGATAGATCCGTCTCTGTTTGTCAGAGGGTTCTTCTTTCTAAACTCTGAGATCTATCAATCTCAAGTGACCTCTCTCGATGTATGTCTATTGACACACTCATATGTCCACTATGGGAAGGTCAAATGTCGTCTCAATTATCATGACCAGTCCTAATATCCCTTGTTAGGAACTCAGAGTTTAACGTGGTTCAGATTACCACAGGGGTGGGTGGTCGTACCTTTAATGAGTATTAAGGGTACTGTAGTTATATCGGGACTTCTGTTATGACGGAATGATCACCCCTTATCATTTGGACCAGATTTCCAACCAGAATATAGTCGATTTTTTGGACTTGTCGTTCGGAAGTTATTTATGTCAACAAAGGTTCTTTAATTGTCACAGACGTTTGTCACGGTACTTATTAAATATTTTTAATTCTTATAGGTCGTAGGTTTCCCATTTTTAACGGTATAGGTTATAGGTTGAATTTTAAAGGTATAGTTAACACTTTTATAAACAGGATGTAGTTAGTTTTATAACATTTAATTAATAAAAGATTAATTCTATTTATTTATTTAATTTCTTCATTTTTCTTAAGGTCACAAATTTCTTCGTTCTTTTATAAGTTTTACTCCCCTTTTAGTTAATCATTTTAGTGACAATTTTATATGTAATGTATTAATCGTCCCTTCCTGTAATTTTACGAAGGATCTTATTATTATAAATCTCAAAACTTGTAACTCATACAATTTATCTCTGTACCTTTTATCCTTACTTTTCTGACACCCTTTGTTAATTAACACGTAGTGTCTCTAAACTTTGTTGAAATCCTTATGACTTTATATACATTTACCTTAGGGTGTCCTTCACTTTCTTCCTCTTATCTCTTTTCTTGAAGGATTAATGACCGACTTTTAAAAGGTCTATACTACTTTCGAAATTTGGGTAATTGTGTCTTCAAGTTAATTACGTTCTTGTTCTTTATCCTGTTGATAAGTTTCCACGTACTATTAAGTAACAAAGTTTGTTAGTTGGTTTCTTTACATTGGTCTTCCTTTTTGTCTGTGTTATCTTGTTTTTACCTTTTCTGTCTTCCAATCCGTTTACTCTTTTACAATCGGTCTCTCGTGACCGTGGTGTAGAATTTTACGACTCTCTTTATATTAACTGAGTCTTAAGATATGGGTTCTTTTTATGTATAGTTTTTGTTCTATTTTATGTAAGAGTCTACATATAGTTGATACTCTGACGTAGTGGTGGTTGTTGGTTACATTGTTATTTACAGAAAATGGTCCGGAGTTTGTACTCTAGAGGTATTAAGATCGGTAGAGGCAGGAAGTTTTCTGGAACTATTCCTGTTTATAATTTCCTCTTTATCAGTAACACAAAGATGGGTGAAACTCTTTCATAACGATTGAGGAGTCAAGACCTCCAACGTTACGACCACCTGATCTACCTCTTCACTACACTTATCTTTACTCCTTCCACTCTGTCCATCCAGTCTTACATTCCATTGTTTCTGTTCCATAAATCTTCGACTTCTTAACCCTCTCTAAACCCTGGAGTCAACCTTTTCTTCAAAAGTTTAATTTAACCCAGCACACCACACATATTAGGAGTGAAGTCAGGAATCTTCTAGAGATGACTGGTCAGACGGAGAAAAAAAGACTCCGTGTCAAGTCCAGGTAGATCGACAAAGAGTAACGACAAGGAAAGAGGACCGAAGGTGTGACACGGGTCGTCAAGTCGGATTAGGTAAGTCTTTTCCAAACAAGAAAATCCGTCCACTACGTCCGATGGATGTTTTACTAGATAAGAGACGAAGAGAAAGTTTCGACTTTTATCAAACAATATATCGGTACTCGAGTCATTGATGTCCTGACGTAAAGGATGGGTCGGCCCGAGAATCAGTACTGACGACTGATTCTACGTTCGTCTAGAAATTGTCCCTGAAGAAATTTCTGACGAAAGTTCCTCGACTAAATCGACTCTCTACCCTGAGAAGAGAAGGGATGAAAGAAGGATTGACAATAGACCTAAAATCAACACTACCGACTTTGAGGACGTCAACATGACCTGTTAGTACATTGGATCCTCTACCTATGGTGGGTTCGAGACCGACCGAGTGGAGGTCGAAACAAAGTCACCGTCTCTTTTTAGTTCAAATAGAACGATTCCAATATCAAGAAAGTCAAAAAACGTTACACGTAGGTTTGAAATAGGACTATGATGATACACAAATTATGCTATATCGGAATAATAAAACAACCCAAATCACTTATTTAAATACAAAATGTAAAGAGATAAAAAATAAATTATTTAACTAAGTAGTTGGTAATATGGATTTAACATACTTACGTTTTAATACTAATATTCGTACGAAAGAAAATCTTAAACTTAAAAATATGAAAGAATAGAAGAAAGGAAAGAAGAAAAGAGGTATAACCATGTCGGACCTAGTACAGGAGAGACAATTGGAGTAGGTATAGGTATAGACGTCTGGTTTTGTCTGGTTCTCGAGACATCCCTCTTGGTGTGTTCTCACTTATGTCCTTGTACTTACTTCTCACCACCGGAAACAATGAGGAGTACTGACAAGACTTCATCCTAGTGTAAGGGGACGGGAAGACACACGGGTGTTGGGGGTTCAAAAAGTACTTTTACCTTCTATGAAACCGGTCACCTTAAACTCATCTCCACTATATAGTGAAGGTATGACTTCATGATAAAAGACAGGTTGATGGACCTTACGTCTACATTACTGTCGTGGACCTCGTCGGTACAATCTGGTCTTCATTCATCGTGTCCACCTTCTATGCTGTTCTTCACCTGGGAGTAGAGACACCTCTCTGGACGTGATTGTAGTATACTTTCTGTCAACTTTACCATAACATAAATTCTATTACAATAAATCCCAAACTAATGTCAGTAACT
>SJYO01025419.1:0-13066 GCA_006410555.1 Capra ibex | reverse complement strand
TACAGCCACTATGGAGAACAGTGTGGAAATTCCTTAAAAAACTGGAAACAGAACAGCCTTATGACCCAGCAATCCCACTGCTGGGCATACACACCGAGGAAACCAGAACTGAAAGAGACACGTGTACCCCAATGTTCATCGCAGCACTGTTTATAATAGCTAGGACATGGAAGCAACGTAGATGTCCATCAGCAGACGAATGGATAAGAAAGCTGTGGTACATACACACAATGGAATATTACTCAGCCATTAAAAAGAATACATTTGAATCAGTTCTAATGAGGTGGATGAAACTGAAACCTATTATACAGAGTGAAGTAAGCCAGAAAGAAAAACACCAATACAGTATACTAATGCATATGTGTGGAATTTAAAAAGATGGTAACGATAACCCTGTATGCGAGACAGCAAAAGAGACACAGATGTATAGAACAGTCTTTTGGACTCTGTGGAAGAGGGCGAGTGTGGGATGATTTGGGAGAATGGCATTGAAAGATGTATAATATCATATGTGAAATGAATCGCCAGTCCAGGTTGGATGCATGATACTGGATGCTTGGGGCTGGTGCGCTGGGATGACCCAGAGGGATGGTACGGGGAGGGAGGAGGGAGGGGGGTTCAGGATGTGGAACACGTGTATACATGTGGTGGATACATGTTGATGTATGGCAAAACCAATACAATATTGTAAAGTAATTAACCTGCAATTAAAATAAGTAAATTTATTTTAAAAATAAAAATAAAGGTCTCTTTGTCCTAAAATTCTATTGTCTAAGTCTCCCTTTCTTCAATTACCTGTTACATGACACAAGCCCCTTACATGCCCTTCCCATTGTTCTGACTGGTCTCTTGAACACAGTCTGATTTGTCAATGCTCTCAAAATTTGCTGCTCAAAATTGAACTCTGCTTCAGATGTAAATATACCAATGTAGACTAAGAATTGTTATCTTCCATGAGAGGAGCAATATACAATCGTTTTGGCTTTTAAGTTGGACTCAAGTCTACAGAAGTGGATGAATATGATCAAGCATATTCCTCAGTTCATGGTGGCTAATCATCAATGGTCCATGTACCACATCTCTTATACCTTGGTTTAATTTTTTTCTTACTTTCCCTCTTCACACCACAACCCTGTTCTCTTTCCCACCTTCATGTCCCTGAATAGAATCTATCTAATGTGGGCCCTTTTAGACCATTATCTATATATTTATTTATGTGTGTGTTTGCAAGCGGATGTAGATATCTAGAATTGCTTTTGAGTTACATATATTCAGACATCTCATTCTGTTTCTCAGTTTCATTTTCATTTTGTCGCTCAGTGTTGTGATTTTTAGATCTTTCCAGGTTGAAAAAGGAAGATTTAGTTCCATCTTTTCGAATAATGTCTAGTGTTACAGCCTCCAGACATGCTACATTTCATCTATCTATTTCCCTTTTGATAGACATTGAAGTTTTTCTAACTCTCTCTTATTACATATAATGCCATGATGAGCAACCTTATTCCCGTTCTTTTATATCTCTTTTGCCACCCATGTAAGTGATTCTCTGGGTAGTACAAGGGGTGCAGTTTCTGGGTAATAAATTATGTAAATACTCACCTCTCTAGATATACGCAATTGTTCTACAAAAGTTATAATCCTATTGAGGGTATACAAAGTTTCTCCTTCCCCCTTCCTCAACAGCACTTGATAGTATCTGGATTTTGTTTTGTTTTTGGCCAGCCAAGTATGTGATCTAACATAGTTGTTTTAATATTGACTCCTCTGGTTCCTATTAAAGGATTCTGCTTCTCTCCATATGTTTGCTTGCTTTTCTAGTTTCCACTTTAATGAATTTCATATGCATATTATTGACTCATTTTCCCATGAGATATTCTGTTCTTGATAATATTCAGATTATTCCTATTTATTCGGGATATTCAGTCTCAGCTGGTTACATACATGCAGCTCTCTTTTAACACTGTGCATAGTGTCTTTCACAAAGTGTAAAACAATTTTGATGTAGTTATACATTTTCACTTTTTGATTAGGGTATAGCTGATTTACAATGTTGTGTTAGTTTCAGATGTATAACAAAGTGAAGCAGTTAAACATACACATATATCCACTCTTTTTTAGATTCTTTCACCATATAGGCCATTACATTTTTTTCTTTTTTAAAAAATTTATTTATTTTAGTTGAAGGCTCATTACTTTACAATATTGTGGTGATTTTTGCCATGCATTGACATGAATCAGCCATGGGTGTACATGTGTTCCCCATCCTGAACTCCCCTCCTACCTCCCTCCCCATCCCATCCCTCAGGGTCATCCCAGTTCACCAGTCCTGAGCATCCTGTTTCATGCATCGAACCTGGACTGGCAATTCATTTCACATATGATATTATACATCTTTCAATGCCATTCTCCCAGATCATCCCACCCTCGCCCTCTCCCACAGAGTTCAAAAGACTGTTCTATACATCTGTGTCTCTTTTGCCGTCTTGCACACCGGGTTATCATTACCATCTTTCTAAATTCTGTATATATGCCTTAGTATACTGTATTGGTGTTTTTCTTTCTGGCTTACTTCACTCTGTATAATAGGCTCCAATTTCATCCACCTCATTAGAGCTGATTCAAATGTATTCTTTTTAATGGCTGAGTAATACTCCATTGTATGTATGTACCACAGCTTTCTTATCCATTCATCTGCTGATGGACATCTACGTTGCTTCCATGTCCTGGCTATTATAAACAGTGCTGCGATGAACATTGGGGTACACGTGTCTCTTTCAATTCTGGTTTCCTCAATGTGTATGCCCAGCAGTGGGATTCCTGGGTCATATGGCAGTTCTATTTCCAGTTTTTTAAGGAATCTCCACACTGTTCTCCATAGTGGCTGTACTAGTTTGCATTCCCACCAACAGTGTAAGAGGGTTCCCTTTTCTCCACATCCTCTCCAGCATTTATTGCCTGTAGACTTTTGGATAGCAGCCATTCTGACCGGCGTGAGATGGTACCACTTTGTGGTTTTGATTTGCATTTCTCTGATAATGAGTGATGTTGAGCATCTTTTCATGTGTTTGTTAGCCATCTCTATGTCTTCTTTGGAGAAATGTCTCTTTAGTTCTTCGGCCCATTTTTTGATTGGGTCTTTTATTTTTCTGGAATTGAGCTGTAGGAGTTGCTTGTATATTCTTGAGATTAATTCTTCGTCAAATACTTCATTTGCTATTATTTTCTCCCATTCAGAAGGCTGTCTTTTCACCTTGCTTATAGTCTCCTTTGTTGTGCAAAAGCTTTTAATTTTAATTAGATCCCATTTGTTTATTTTTGCTTTTATTTCCAATACACTGGGAGGTAGGTCATAGAGGATTCTGCTTTGATTTATGTCAGAGAGTGTTTTGCCTATGTTTTCCTCTAGGAGTTTTCTAATTTCTGGTCTTATGTTTAGATCTTTAATACATTTTGAGTTTCTTTTTGTGTATGGTGTTAGAAAGTGTTCTGGTTTCATTCTTTACAAGTGGTTGACTAGTTACCCAGCACCACTTGTTAAAGAGATTGCCTTTTCTTCATTGTATATTCTTGCCTCTTTTGTCGAAGATAAGGTGTCCATAGGTGTGTGGATCTATCTCTGGACTTTCTATTTTGTTCCATTGATCTACATTTCTGTCTTTGTGCCAGTACCATACTGTCTTGATGACTGTGGCTTTGTAGTAAAGCCTGAAGTCATGCAGGTTGATTCCTTCAGTTCCATTCTTCTTTCTCAAGATTGCTTTGCTTATTCGAGGTTTTTTGTATTTCCATACAAATTGTGAAATTATTTGTTCTAGTTCTCTGAAAAAAACCGTTGGTAGTTTGATCGGGATTGCATTGAATCTATAGATTGCTTTGGGTAGTTTACTCATTTTCACTATATTGATTCTTCTGATCCATGAACATGGTCTATTTCTTCATCTATTAGAGTCCTCTTTGATTTCTTTCATCAGTGTTTGTAGTTTTCTATACATAAGTCTTTAGTTTCTTTAGGTAGATATATTCCTAAGTATTTTATTCTTTTCGTTGCAATGGTGAATGGAATTATTTCCTTAATTTCTCTATTTTCTCATTATTAGTGTATAGGAATGCAAGGCATTTCTGTGTATTGATTTTATATCCTGCAACTTTACTATATTCATTGATTAACTCTAGTAATTTTCTGGTGGAGTCTTTAGGGTTTTTTATGTAGAGGATCATGTCATCTGCAAACAGCAAGAGTTTTACTTCTTCGTTTCCAATTTGGATTCCTTTTATTTCTTTTTCTGCTCTGATTGCTGTGGCCAAAACTTCCAGAACTATGTTGAATAGTAGCAGTGAAAGTGGGTACCCTTGCCTTTTCCTGACTTTAGGGGAAATGCTTTCAATTTTTCACCATTGAGGATAATGTTTGCTGTGGGTTTGTCATATATAGCTTTTATTATGTTGGAGGTATGTTCCTTCTATTCCTGCTTTCTGGAGAGTTTTTATCATAAATGGATGTTGAATTTTGTCATAGGCTTTTTGTGCATCTATTGAGATAATCATATGGCTTTTATTTTTCAATTTGTTAATGTGGTGAATTACATTGATTGATTTGTGGATATTGAAGAATCCTTGCATCCCTGGGATAAAGCCCACTTGGTCATTGTGTATGATCTTTTTATTGTGTTGTTGGATTCTGATTGCTAGAATTTTGTTAAGGTTTTTGTATCTATGTTCATCAGTGACATTGGCGTGTAGTTTTCTTTTTTTGTGGCATCTTTGTCAGGTTTTGGTATTAGGGTGATGGTGGCCTCATAGAATGAGTTTGGAAGTTTACCTTCCTCTGCAATTTTCTGGAAGAGTTTAAGGAGAATAGGTGTTAGCTCTTCTCGAAATTTTTGGTAGAATTCAGCTGTGAAGTTGTCTGGACCTGGGCTTTTGTTTGCTGAAAGATTTCTGATTACAGTTTCAATTTCCATGCTTGTGATGGGTCTGTTAAGATTTTCTATTTCTTCCTGGTTCAGTTTTGGAAAGCAGTACTTTTCTAAGAATTTGTCCATTTCTTCCACGTTGTCCATTTTATTGGCATATAGTTGCTGATAGTAGTCTCTTATGATCTTTTGTATTTCTGTGTTGTCTGTTGTGATTTCTCCATTTTCATTTCTAATTTTGTTGATTTGATTCTTCTTCCTTTGTTTCTTGATGAGTCTGGCTAATGCTCTGTCAATTTTATTTATCTTCTCAAAGAACCAGCTTTTGGCTTTGTTGATTTTTGCTATGGTCTCTTTTGTTTCTTTTGCATTTATTTCTGCCCTAATTTTTAAGATTTCTTTCCTTCTACTAACCCTTGGGTTCTTCATTTCTTCCTTTTCTAGTTGCTTTAGGTGTAGAGTTAGGTTATTTATTTGACTTTTTTCTTGCTACTTGAAGTAAGCCTCTATTGCTATGAACCCTCCCCTTAGCACTGCTTTTACAGTGTCCCATAGGTTTTGGGTCATTGTGTTTTCATTTTCATTAGTTTCTATGCATATTTTGATTTCTTTTTTGATTTCTTCTATGATTTGTTGGTTATTCAGAAGCGTGTTGTTTAGCCTCCATATGTTGGAATTTTTAATTTTTTTTTCTCCTGTAATTGAGATCTAATCTTACTGCATTGTGGTTAGAAAAGATGCTTGGAATGATTTCAATTTTTTTGAATTTACCAAGGCTAGATTTATGGCCCAGGATGTGATCTATCCTGGAGAAGGTTCCGTGTGCACTTCAGAAAAAGGTGAAATTCATTGTTTTGGAGTGAAGTGTCCTATAAATATCAATTAGGTCCAGCTGGTCCATTGTGTCATTTAAAGTTTGTGTTTCCTTGTTAATTTCCTGTTTAGTTGATCTATCCATAGGTGTGAGTGGGGTATTAACTCTCCCACTATTATTGTGTTATTTTTAATCTCCCCTTTCATACTTGTTAGCATTTGCCTTACATATTGCATTGCTCTTATGTTGGGTGCATATATATTTATAATTGTTGTATCTTCTTGGATTGATCCTTTGATCATTATGTAGTGGCCTTCTTTGTCTCTTTTCACAGCCTTTGTTTCAAAGTCTATTTTATCTGATATGAGTATTGTTACTCCTGCATTCTTTTGATCTCTGTTTGTGTGAAATATCTTCTTCCAGCCCCTCACTTTCAGTCTGTATTTGTCCCTTGTTTTGAGGTGGGTCTCCTGTAGACAGCATATATAGGGGTCTTGTTTTTGTATCCATTCAGCCAGTGTTTATCTTTTGGTTGGGGCATTCAACCCATTTACATTTAAGGTAATTATTGATAAATATGGTCTTGTTGCCACTTACTTTTTTGTTTTGGGTTTGAGTTTATACACCCTTTCTGTGTTTCCTGTCTAGAGAAGACCCTTTAGCATTTGTTGGAGAGCTGGTTTGGTGGTTCTGAATTCTCTCAGCTTTTGCTTGACTGTAAAGCTTTCAATTTCTCCTTCATATCTGAATGAGATCCTTGCTGGGTACAGTAATCTGGGCTGCAGGTTTTCCCCTTTCATCACTTTAAGAATGTCCTGTCATTCCCTTCTGACCTGAAGAGTTTCTTTTGAATGATCAGCTGTTATCCTTATGGGAATCCCCTTGTGTGTTATTTGTTGTTTTTCCCTTGCTGCTTTTAATATTTGTTCTTTGGGTTTGGTCTTTGTTAATTTGATTAATATGTGCCTTGGGGTGTTTCAACTTGGATTTATCCTTTTTATGACTCTCTGGGTTTTTTGGACTTGTGTGACTATTTCCTTCCCCATTTTAGGGAAGTTTTCAACTATTATCTCCTCGAGTATTTTCTCATGGCCTTTCTTTTTGTCTTCTTCTCTTGGGACTCCTGTGATTCAAATATTGGGGTGTTTCACATTGTCCCAGAGGTCCCTAAGGTTGTCCTCATTTCTTTTAATTCTTTTTTCTTTTTCCCACTCTGTTTCATTTATTTCTACCATTCTATCTTCTACCTCACTTGTCCTATCTTCTGCCTCTGTTATTCTACTGTTGGTTCCTTCCAGAGTGTTTTTTATTTCATTGTTCATTATGGATTGACTTTTTTATTTCTTCTACATCCTTGTTAAACATTTCTTGCATCTTCTCAATCCTTGTCTCCAGGCTACTTATCTGTAACTGCATTTTGTTTTCAAGATTTTGGATCATTTTTATTATCATTATTCTGATAGAATAAGGTAGACTCCCTATCTCTTCCTCTTTTGTTTGGTTTGGTGGGCATTTATCATGTTCCTTTACCTGCTGAGCATTTCTCTGCCTTTTCATCTTGTTTAGATTTCTGTGTTTGGGGTGGCCTTTCTGTATTCTGGCAGTTTATGGTTCCTCTTTATTATGGAGGTTCTTCCCTGTGGGTGAGGTTGGACGAGTGGTGTTGTCAAGATTTCCTGGTTAGGGAAGCTTGCATTGGTGTTATGCTGAATGGAGCTGGATTTCTTCTCTCTGGAGTGCAATAAAGTGTCCAGTAGTGAGTTTTGAGATGTCTGTGGGTTTGGTATGACTTTGGGCAGCCTGTATATTGAAGCTCAGGGCTATATGTATATATAGCTCAGGGCTATAAATTCTCCTGCATTGCTGGAGAATTTGTGTGGTATGTCTTGCTCTGGGACTTATTGGCTCTTGGGTGGTGTTTGGTTTCAGTGTAGGTATGGAGGCTTTTGGATGAGCTCTTGTTGATTAATGTTCCCTGGAGTCAAGAGTTCTCCAGTGTTCTCAGGTTTTGGGCTTAAGCCTCCTGCCTCTGGTTTTCAGTCTTATTCTTATAGTAGCCTCAAGACTTCTCTATCCATATAGCCCTGATAATAAAACTTCTAGGTTAATTGTGAAAAGATTCTCCACAGTGAGGGACACCTAGAGAGGTTCACAGAGATACATGGAGAAGGGAAGAGGGAGGT
The DNA here is from genome assembly GCA_006410555.1 of Capra ibex. Classification (NCBI taxonomy): domain Eukaryota; kingdom Metazoa; phylum Chordata; class Mammalia; order Artiodactyla; family Bovidae; genus Capra; species Capra ibex. Next base: position 5,156 of record SJYO01025419.1, on the reverse strand, counting down.
GGGGAATAGGAGTGACCAGGAGAAGAGGGGGAATCAAAAAGGGAGAGTGCAATCTAGCCAGTAAACAACTCCCTATGTGAGCTTCACAGTCTGGAACCCTCAGAGAGGTTCATGGAGTTACATAGAGAAGAGAAGAGGGATGAAGGAGATAGAGGTGAGGAGGAGCAAAGGGGGAATCAAAAGGAGAGAGACAGATCTAGTCAGTCCTCTGTTCCCTAAGTGTTCTCTGCAGCCCAGAACACCTGCAGAGATTCAGAGTTGGGTTGAGGAGAGAAGGGTGAGGGAGGAGATAGAGGTGACCTGGGGGAGAAAAAGGAGAGTCAAAGGGGGAGAAAGTAATCAAGCCAGTAATCACACTCCTAAGTAAAAATGGGTACGGGATTCTTAAATGTACAAAATTGATAACAAATACTATAAAGCAAAGATTAAAAATCTAGAGTAGAGGTTAGACTCTCAAAAATACAATATTTTTTAAAAAATCACAAAAGTATAAGAAACATATATGAAGTTTGCTTTAAAAATAGGGTCTTATTTTTTTTGCAAGGTAATAGTAGGTTATATGAAGAAAGCAGCGGCACCCCACTCCAGTACTCTTGCCTGGAAAATCCCATGGATGAAGGAGCCTGGTAGGCTACAGTCCATGGGGTCGCTAAGAGTCAGGCACGACTGAGCGACTTCACTTTCACTTTCCACTTTCATGCATGGAGAAAGAAATGGAAACCCACTCCAGTGTTCTTGCCTGGAGACTCCCAGGGATGGGGGAGCCTGGTGGGCTGCACAGAGTCAGACACGACTGAGGCAACTTAGCAGTAGGTTATAAAAATGAAAATTAAAGGAGTAATAGAGGACTTAAAAAAATTTTTTTAATTAAAAAAATGGTAATAGTGAAAATATATCTAGGAATTTCTCTGGTGCTGTTGCAGGCAGTGTGGGGTCAGTTCAGTTTCAGATTGTTCCTTGTTCCAGCTTATACTTCTCAAGATCTATAGGCCCCTTCCAATGTAGTCAGCGTTAACTACAGGGATTTTAATCTGTTGCACCTGTCACTTCCAAAGAGGTTCCCTCTGTTTATTCGGCTTCTTCTGTTTGCAGGTGTCTTCAGTGTCTAATTTCCACCCTGACACAAGGGGGCAAAGGTGGATTCTTGTTTGGGCTCACTTGTTCAGTCGTGCTGTGGGGAAGGAGGAACACTATAAACAAATAGCACTGGTGTGTGCGGGGAGTGCTTGCAGTTTCTCGGCCACACTGGTTTGCCCCCGCTCACAGGGTGTGTTCTTTCCCAGTCTACACTGCTCAGGCTTCAGGTTGCTCTGCAGGGAACGGGCCCTGGATTGTGCGCACTTCTCAGGTCTAAGCCGGTCAGGTTCAGGTTCTCAGGTACTCCACAGTGGCGCAGACTCAGTTGGGCCTGCGTTTTGTGCCATTCCCTGGTCAAAGCAGCTCAGGCGACCAGGTGCGTCAGGCGACCAGGTGCGTGGCGAGCACACTCTCCTCAGGCGCAGTGCATCTTACCAGCTCCCCGGTCCCAGCCGTTTGGGTTTCCGGGAGTGCCGGTCTCCAGTGTGCCATGTGTCTCTTCTGGGGAGCTGATCTCTGGCTGTGGCCCTCCCAGTGGATGTCAACCGTCCAGAATCCCAGAAGTCTTTGGTTAGAAACTGGAAGCCTGTTTGCCGTTTGGTAGGGGATGCCCTCTCTGGGGCTGAGTTTGCCCCTTCCTGCTCTGGCTGGTGCCCGCCTGACCCCTGTGTCCGGTGGGGGATGAGCCGGTCCACAGCCAGCTAGCTCTCCTCTGGTATTCACTCAGTCCTTTGTTCTGTGAGCGGCCTGGCATTGCCTCAGGTTAGGGTTTTTCGCAGGATAGTTCTCTCTCTCTTNCCCCCCCCACCCCCCCCCCCCCCCCCACCCGGCTGTCCTACAGTTTAGGTTGCTATCCCACATTAGCTCCCTCAGATTGCCTTCAGGGCATTCAGGCCCAGTCCTTATCCTAAGCAATGCCGCCCGCTCTTCTCCATTCAGCCCCCACTGGCTGGTGGCAGATGCAAGCATCTGGGCTACCTCTTTGCTGGGAGTTGCCTTTAGACACGTAATCTGTGGGTTTCATTTATCTATTTTTCCTCTCTGTTATGTTGCCCTCTGAGATTCGAAAACTTACCCCAGACCAGCCCATGAGAGGGTTTCCTGGTGTTTGGAAACTTCTCCTCTATTAAGAATCCCTTCCTGGGATGAATCTCCATACCTAACTCTTTTGTCTCTCTTTTTATCTTTTACATTTTGTCCTACCCCCTTTCAAAGATGATGGGCTGCTTTTCTGGGTGCCTAATGTCCCCTGCCAGTGTTCAGAAGTTGTTTTGTGGAGTTTGTTCACCGTTCAAATGTTCTTTCAATGAATTTGTGGGGGAGACCACTTTCCTCCACCATCTTAGGACCACCCCCATTACAGAGTATTGAGTAGTTTCCTGTGCTATTCAGTAGGTTCTTACTAGTTATGCATTTTATATAGAGTAGTGTGGTTATGTCAGTCACAATCTTCCAATTTATCACTCCCTTCTCCCAATCTCTAGGAAACTATAAGTTTACTATCTACAACTATACCATTTCTGTTTTGTAGATAAGTTCATCTGTACTCTTTTTTCTTTTTTTTTTTTACAATCCACATATAAGTGATACTATCTGATATTTGCCTTTCTGTGTCTGACTTACTTCACCCACTTTAACAATCTCTAGGTCCATCCACATTGCTGCGAATGGTATTATTTTGTTCTTTTTATAGCTGAGAAGGAAAGTTATTGTAAGGCTCAGAGAACCGCACTCTGAAAAGGACACTCAGGGACAGCCTCTAGTGGACTGACAAAGTTTATGATCCAATTGTGTAGTTTTATAATTTTCAGGAAATAGAGCATAAGGCTGACTTGCACGTAGCCATTCCAGATAAACATTAAAGTTTCAAGCATAAAATACAGTTCCTACCGCCCAAGCCATAACATACCTTTGGCGAAACTCTAAAGGGAGTCTTATCATGAAACAACAGTCCTTGCTCTCAGAAACAGGTGGCCAGAAGGAAGCCTTCGAACGCCTCAAGGCCAGGCGTATTGACCCTTCGTCATCTGTTCACAGCCTTGGGCACTCAGTGAACACTCATAACCCTTTGTTATGCTCATCCCAGCTTCCAACCTTCGTCATAAGTGGAGCAAATACATTTTCAGTATTTGCTTAAAGCTTCCTCCCAGCTCCTCCAGTTATGACCAATCTAGATAACATATTAAAAAGCACAGACATTACTTTGCCAACAAAGGGCCGTCTAGTCAAGGCTATGGTTTTTCCAGTAGTCATGTATGGATGTGAGACTTGGACTGTGAAGAAAGCTGAGTGCCAAAGAATTGATGCTTTTGAACTGTGGTGTTGGAGAAGACTCTTGAGAGTCCCCTGGACTGCAAGGAGATCCAACCAGTCCATTCTAAAGGACATCAGCCCTGGGTGTTCTTTGGAAGGAATGATGCTAAAGCTGAAACTCCAGTACTTTGGCCACCTCATGTGAAGAGTTGACTCACTGGAAAAGACTCTGATGCTGGGAGGGATTGGGGGCAGGAGGAGAAGGGGATGACAGAGGATGAGATGGCTGGATGGTATCACTGACTCAATGGACATGAGTCTGAGTGAACTCTGGGAGTTGGTGATGGACAGGGAGGCCTGGCGTGCTGCAATTCATGAGGTCATAAAGAGTTGGACACGACTGAGTGACTGAACTGAACTGAACTGAACTGAACTGAATATTCCATTGTATATATGTACCATACCTTCTTTATCTATTTCTCTGTTGATTGAGTTCAGTGGAACAGGTTAGAAAGCACAGAGATAAACCCAAGCATCTATGGTCACCTAACCTATGACAAAAGAGGTAAGAATATATAATGGAGGAAAGACAGTCTCTTTACTAAGTGGTACTGGGAAAACTGGACAGCTACAAGTAAAAGAATGAAATTAGAACACTTCCTAAATTCAAAATGGGTTAAGGGCCTAAATGTAAGGCTAGATACTAGAAAACTCTTAAAGGAAAACATAGAACACTCTTTTTTAGAAAATAATTTTTATTGATTTATTTTTATTTTTGGTTGCACTGAGTGTTACTGTGCAGGCTTTTTTCTAGTTGCAGAAAATGGGGCCGCACTCTAGTTGCAGTTTGCAGGCTTCTCACTGCAGTGGTTTCTCTTGTTTCAGAGCCCAGACTTTAGGGTGCACAAGCTTCAGTAGTTGTGGCACATCGATTCAGTAGTTTCAGCTCTCAGCTCTAAATCACAGGCTCAGTAGTTGTGGTGCATGGACTTAGTTGCTCCATGGCATGTGGGATCTTCCCAGATCAGGGGACGAACCCATGTCTCCTACACTGGCAGGTGGATTCTTACCAATGAGCCACCAGGGAAGCCCTGGCAGAACACTCTCTGACATAAATCACAGGAAGACCTTTTTTGACCCACCTCCTATAGTAATAAAAAAAAATTAAATAAACAAATGGAACACAAACTGAAAAGCTTTTGTACAGCAAAAGAAACCACAGACAATATGGGAACACAGCCCTCAGAATGGGAGAAAATATTTGCAAAAGAAGTCATTGATGAGGAATTAATATCCAAAATACACAAATAGCTCATGCAGCTCAATATCTAAAAAACAAACAACCTGATCAAAAAAGAATTGGAAGACCTAAAGAGACATTTCTCCAGAGAAAACACGCAGATGGCCAAAAAGTACATGAAAAGGTGCTCAACATCATTAATTTTTAGAGAAATGAAAATCCCAAAGCTACAATGAAGTATCACCTCACACCAGTCAGAATGGCCATCACCAAAAAATCTACAAACAATAATACTGGAGAGGGTCTGGAAAAGGGGAACCCTCTTAAACTGTTGGTGGAAATGTAAACTTGTACAGTCATTATGGAGAACAGTATGCTGTTAAAAAGCTAAAAAGAGAGCTACCATATGATCCTATAACATATATCCAGAGAAAACCATAATTCAAAAAGATACATGCACCCCAGTGTTCACTGTAGCACTATCTACAATAGTCAGGACATGGAAGCAACCTAAATGTCCATCAATAGAAAAATGGATTAGGAAGGTGTGAGATTATATATATATATATATATATATATATATATA
>SJYO01025370.1:0-19759 GCA_006410555.1 Capra ibex | reverse complement strand
GGGCAGGGAGACAGATCAGAGGAAGAAGAAAGAGCCCAAACCCGGTTTGCCCTACTTTGACCCGTGACCAGGAGGTCGACCCAGGCACCAGAAAGCCCGTGAGCTTCACGGTGAAAGAGACCGTGTGNCCCGTGAGCTTCACGGTGAAAGAGACCGTGTGCCCCAGGACCACCCAGCAGCCCCCGGAGGAGTGTGACTTCAAGGAGAATGGGGTGAGGCTGGGGTAGGGGGGAAGAGAATGTCAGATGCTTCCCCGGGGTTGGACAGTGGGCTTGGGGATGATTTCCAACTCCTGGGAGGAGGCCGGGAGGTTATGGCCCAGGGGGTTCCTTTGACCTTGAGCCTCCCCTTGCAGCTGGTGAAACAGTGTGTGGGGACAGTCACCTTGGATCCATCCAATGACCAGTTTGACATAAACTGTAATGAGGTGAGTGGCCCCTTTGGACTCAGGGGGTACTGGGCGGGGTAAGTATGTGAACGATCCTTTGGACCAATGGCCCCACTGCCCCATCGAGGGCAGAGAAAGACCCTCCCACCAGGCCCAGCTTCCCTGAGCCCCAGGTCTCCAGCCCTGGCTGTGCATCCCTTAAAGCAGTAGTTCTCTAATGGGGTCCCCACCCGGGGACAGGAAGGCAGATTCTCAGCACCACTCAAACCAACTGAATCCGACTCTGGGGTGAGGTCCAGCCGTTTGTATTTTCACAAGGCCTGCGGGGGATTCTGACTGTGCAGAAGCTTGAGAGGCACTGACTCAGTAATGATCTTTCATGCCCTGCTTTCTTGGGATGGGTTTGTGACCCTGGGAAGTCCCTTATCATCTGTGGGCCTCAGTTTCATCTCTGTCTGTGGTATGGAGACTTAACCATATGCTCCAAGGGTCACAGCTAGAGGGTGATCTGGGTCTACAAGGTTCCTGGAGTCCACTAGGAACCGGCTGGCAGACGTGAAGGGTTGCATCTTGTCTTGACCTTCCCCCGGGTCTCACAAGAAACCTGTTTTTATTGGTTCACAGCTTCAGAGTGTCAGATTTCGTCCACCAATCCGTCGTCCACCAATCCGTCCGCCATTCAATCCACCGTTCCGCCCACCGGTCCGCCCACCGTTCCGGCCACCATTCAGGCCACCTTTCCGTCCACCCATAGGACCATTTCCTGGTAGACGGTGAACAATAGGCAGAAAACTCCCTGATAAGCCCAGGGAAGACCTCTTGGGATCTCATTTGGCCTGAGTCAGCATCCAAAAAATAAAATCTTGTGGAAACAACTTCCTCCATTTTTCAATTTCAACTGTCTCCCCTCTTCCAAATTACCATGACCGTTAGGAGTGTCTTTGTATGTGTGTGTCTGTGATCACTCCTGTGAACACAGAGAAGCGTGAGGCCCCTGTTCCTTCCAGGAGGGTACGCGGGGAGGCAGCAGCCCCAGGAGCTCCAGGATAGCGTCCCCACCCTCAGGTCCCTCCGGAGCCCTTCACCCGGCCCTGCCCTCCTCCTCCAACACCCAGTAGGACGTACAGAGACCTGCTGTGTGTGCAGTGCTGGTGGGAATGCTGCTCCTGGTCACGTGGAGCTGACAGTCCACGAGGGGCCAGGCTTCTCACCTTGTTAAACACTCACAGAGTCACAGCTCAGTCTCAGGGTTGAGCATGCGAGTACAATGCCCAAAATGTTCCTCTTGCCCTGGACAATCTTAATTCTGGAATAGCCTGCCCCTCCTGGCTTTTCCTGTGGTTTTGAGACACACTACCATTTCTTCAGCTGGGTCCCAGATTGACGCAGTGGGCTTGTGTTTAGGGATCACATGACACAAAAATTTGTACCATTAAAGACAAGCATCCTGCTCTTTGGGGTGAAGAGTTCTGCATGAGGGTGAGAGACACACACAGAGTGACACACAGGTCACATCACTGTTTGCCTGGGTGTTTCAGACACTGTCCACGCCCCACCCACTCCTTATCCTCTAGCCAATCTTTGCTCTGGGGCAGACTGGAAGCACTGGTTTGGGGCTGGAGGGCTGTTTGATCCAGGAAGCAACTTCATTCAACCATTGCAGAGACTTGGTGGAAAAACACCTCCTCTTCCTCAAGCCTTGGGTGGCCCGTTTCCAGACATGTCACACCACTCCCTGATGTCCACAGCTGGGTTGAGCCCCTGTCTCCCATTTTTGTAACCCCTTCATTGAAACACATCCTGTTTGACTCAGGTCCTGCCCTGTCTCCCCTTTCTACACTCCTGCTGGTGCTTTCTGGAATCATCTCCCAAATAAAACACTGCATTAGCCAAAAAGTAATATCTTACCCGAAATCCTGAACAACTTTTTGGCCAACACAATACTTCCACGAAACGCTCGTCTCAGGTCTGCCTCGGAGCCGACCTGAACCAAGACACAGGTTCCCTTCTCTGAGAGGGCCAGAGGGTAGGAACTCACGGAGCATTTACTCTGCTACCTGTCAGGCTTGGCTCCTCTTGGTGAGCAGGTGGGGCTGATTTCAGGCAGGTTAGAGGAACCTCATGCTTCTCACTCTACATGGCTCTACTTCATCCAGCATCCTGGGATGAATGAATGCCACAGGGAGACGCGGGGCTGTGTTGTGTCTGTGCCTGAGGATTCAGGTTTGCCAGAGCTACAGGTTAAATGGTCAGGATTTCTTTTTTTGAGCTAGTTGTTAAACTCTGGGTAGCTTAAAGTTGGTGGCTGTTCCTGCTGACAGGTTGATGCCTCCCAAGCTCCGGGCCACCCCACTCCTGCCTGTGCCGCTGAGGCAGTGAAGACTGCAGGGAAGAGAAATGGTACTAGAACACACGGCTGGAGTCCGCTGTTGCCAACGAAACTGAGCAGCAGCCTGCGACGGGAGCAGTCCTTCCCCGCTGTCTTTATGGCTGAGTTTGGTGACTGCTCCTCTTCCCGACCTCACTCCATTCTATGATGCCATCATTGCTCTGAGAGGTTTCCTTGAGCCAACATGCATTTCCTCTTGAGCACGTGAAGATAAATTTCACCCTGGTGGCTCAGCTCTGTAGGTCAGATGCTAGGAGCTATGATGGGTGTCTCTGCTTTCTGTTCACAGGGCCAGTCAAGATGCTGATTCGGCTGAATGCCTTTCAATAACCTCTAGGGGAGAACTGCTTTCAAGCTCGTTCAGGTTGATGGCAGAATTTGGTCCTTTGTGCTTGTAGGATCGAGATAGTGACTCTCTTGCGTGCTATTGGCTGGGGTTGGTCTCAGTTCCTAGAGGCTGTAACCAGGCCTTTGCTCATCTCCATCTTCAAAGGCAGCAATGGCCAGTGGAGGCCTTCCCTTTCTCCTAATCTCTCTGACTTCTGAGAGCTTGAATTTCCTAATAATTTTTGATTCAAGTGACATGTATTTTCATCTTACAAGTTATGTAGCTGGCCCTGGCCAGTGGTGTCTCCACACTTCCCACATCACTTAAAGGAGACTGTGGAAGTCATTCTCAGAGCAACTGATTTCACTCCATCCTTGTGGGGAAAACATCCAGATTTCTTTTTGAAGCCTTGAGAACACAACAAGAAATATAGTTAAAAATAACCAGAGTACCTGGGCTGATTAGCCGAGGTCAGTGAGTCCTGCATGAGCAGTGGGAAAGTGAAAGGTGAGGACTCAGGAATATCGGGTCACCACAAGTTAGAACGCTGCTTGCGAACGCACTGATGGGTTCTCTGATGTTCCTGTGGGGATCTTTGCTTCCAGTCATCTGGAGCCCTTTGTACAGAAAATAACATAGAAGTTCCAAAGAAAATCATTCGCTGGGGACGCGACTGGGAACATGGGAAACTTATGTTATCTAAAAACCCCAGACACTTTCTGCATACCAAGAGCTCAATAAAAGCGATATCGAATTTGTCAGCGGGGTTCTTGATCCTTGAGATCTTGAGTCTCCCGGTCCCATCTTTAAAACTTTAATTCTGTCTGTAGTTTCTTTTTTCCAAACTGTATGTTGACCCACTTTTGATCCCTACCCGCTGTGCTGGCCACAGCACATACTTACCCAGCTTTCATGTGCTGTCTTCACCCGTAGTCTTGAGCACCAGAGGACAGGGGACAGCTCAGGAAGGGAAGAAAGAGAGTGGGAGTTGGCACAGCACAGAAAGGGACCCCCAGAGCAGCCTGTCAATGCTCATTGTGCTGCAAGTCAAAAAGCTGAATCTCCAGGCCGCTTGAAGCAGTGGGCTGCAGGAGCGATGCAGGGCTGACCAGGGTGGTGATGGGGGCCAGGCAGAGGCGGCCTGGGGGTCATCTGAGACAGAAGTAGGAGGCCTCATATCGGACCGGGAAAAGTTTACTCAAGAGCCAGAGCCGAGTGCTGCCATCAGCACCGGTCTAGACCTCCCTCCCAAGGCCACACCGCCACCCCACCCAGGGCCTCCGTTTCCTCCCTGGTCTGATGGTGGTAAGCCCTGCCCTGCCTCCTGACAAGAGTGCTGTGAGGACTTCCCTGGTGGTCCAGTGGTTAATAATGTGCTTGCCAATGCAGGGGACACCGGTTCGATTTCTGGTCCGGGAAGATTCCACGTGCCGCAGGGCAGCGAAGTCCGTGTACCACAACCACTGAGCCGCCTGCCCTAAAGCCTGTGGTCTGCCACAGGAAAAGCCGCTGAGATCAGAAGCCTGCACACCGCAACTAGAGAGTGGCTCCCACTCGCCACAGCTAGAGAAAGCCCGTGCTCAGCAATGAAGACCCGAAAAAAATTAAAAAAACTCTTAGGGAGCCAGCGCTGCTGCTGTTTCGTCGCTATGTCATGTCTCTTTCAGGACCCCATGGACTGTAGTCCCCGAGGTTCCTCTGTCCATGGGATTCTCCAGGTAGGGACACTGGAGTTGGTTGCCACTTCCTCCTCCAGGGGATCTTCCTGACCCAGGGATCAAACCCGAATCTTCTGCTTGTCAGGTGGATTCTTTACTACTGAGCCACCTGGAAAACCCATATATCACACACAGCAGTATTATATATTTTACAAAAGAGTGCTGTGAGCTTAGAGGAGGTGGATTCACAGGAGCCCTTTGTATCCTGAAGGACCACACACAGAGGTCCCTTTCTTGGACTCAGGTCTCCAGGTTCCATAGATAACACGGCTGTGGGAGACTAGTAGGAGGGCAGGACACAAGGGGCCCCACTCTCCCCTCACAGAGTTTTCATCATGACCATCCCAGAGATTCATGTTCGGGTTATTGCACTGGATGGACCCCAGGCACCTCACTCACTGGAAGGAAACTGGCGCCACTGGAGGAAAACTCACTTCAATGAGCTCACCCACGGGCAAACAGGTGGCCATGGCAAGTGGAGGAGCCCCCAGCTTCAGCAGCTTCAGGGGCAGTCGGGGGGACCTGCTCTGTGCCCACTGCAGAACTTGGGTTTCACACCAGCACAGCATGGCTTTCACAAAACACAGTTCTAGCCCACCCCGTCCCTGCCACTCATCAGTCCTCCCAGTCTCCATCCCCATCCAACCCACAATCCCTCCTGCCCAGCTCCTCCCTTGTGTGTTGTTTTTAATCAAGGTCAGTATCTGAAAAGAGTTTCCCCCTCGGGAGGCAGTTTGCTGTTGGAGACATGAACAGTGGTTCTTTGCTTGTGGTGAGCTGTCTGAAAAGCGCTTTTAAAATCTCCAAATTACTTTGTTCTGTTTCTTCTTTTTCTTTCCTTTTAAAAAATTTGACTGTTTATTTATTTTGACTGTGCCAGATCTCTCACTGCTTTGCAGTGAAGGGTTACAGCTTTGTCCAGTTGCACCGAACAGGGGCTGAACTCTGGTTGTGGTATGCAGACTCCTCAGTGCGGTGGCTTCTCTTGTCGCAGAGCATGGGCTCTAGGCATGCAGGCTTCACTAGTTGCAGCACGTGGGCTCAGTAGCTGTGGGTTGTGGACTCTAGAGCACAGGATCAGGAGTTGGGGCCCACAGGCTTAGTTGTCCTACGGCATGTGGGATCTCCCTGGACCAGGGATCGAACCTGTGTCTCCTGCTTTGATGGAAGGATTCTTTACCGTTGTATCACTAGGGAAGTCCTTTCTTTTTCTTTCTTTCTTTCTGGTTTAATTTTTGCTGGCTTCCAAATTGTTTTTTGGAAATCAGAAAAGCAAGTGCCGCCTGGATCTATTGAGGTTGAACCTGGGATCAGGAGAGAGGTGGATTCATGAGAAATAGAATCAGAGGAGATTACATTCTGATTTCCAGTCCCTCATTCTCCCCAGGAGTTGGTCCCTTCTGTCTTTCCAAAGTGTATCAGTTCAGTTCAGTTGCTCAGTCGTGTCTGACTCTTTCCGAACCCATGGATCGCAGCACGCAAGACCTCCCTGTCCATCACCAACTCCTGGAGTTTACTCAAACTCATGTCCATCGAGTCGGTGATGCCATCCAGCCATCACATCCTCTGTCGTTCCCTTCTCCTCCTGCCCCTAATCCCTCCCAGCATCAGAGTCTTTTCCAGTGAGTCAACTCTTCGCATGAGGTGGACAAAGTACTGGAGTTCCAAAGTGCATAGTAGATGGCAAAACCTCAGAGGAGCTGCTGGAAGAGTGTTCCTACCTCCCCAGGGCACTCATGGACAGATGAAAGACATATACTAGGGCAAGCCAGTCAGTGGGAAGGGAACACAGAGGCACACAGGGAAGAATGTGTGGGCTTCGTGAGAAGGGCCTTGTCTTCCTCCATCCTCCCAGAAGTTGATGTCTGCATGGGCTCAGCCCACTTCCTGCTTGAAGTTCGTGGTCTCCAGGAGGCTGACCCTGAGGTCCTGAGGGTTTGCAGTCTTTGTCCTGGTAGAAGAATGAAAGAGCATTTGCTTTCCTGATGCACCCAAGGCATCCAGGGTCCTGTCTGGGGAGAGAACAGTCCCTCAGTCTCTCTGCTGACAGGTCTGGCCTGGACCCCCAGCTGCCCTGTCTACACCCATGTCCCCAGTAAAAACCCACTCACAAAAATGGTACCCATGCCCCACAGTCGGTTCACTGCCTGGGGCTGGCCCTGAGCCTGGTTCTCTTCTGCAAAGCTCAGGCACCTTCCCGCTCAGCCCCCACCCGGGCCGAGGTCACCTTGTCACACAGTCCCAGATCCTGTGGAGAGGAGCTGGTAGGATGTTTGCTGTGCTTGGTGGTGGTGAGATTTGGAGCCCGAGCTTGGCTCAGCTGAGGCCCTTGGAATCACTGGGCTCAAGGTTGACTCTGAGCAGTCACCCCGATGCCCTGCAAGTACTCTGGCTAAGGTGTGGGTGGTGCAGCCTCTGTTGGTTTTATGTCCCCTGCCCTTCAGTACTTGTGGGTGGGATGGCGCTGCCCTCCTGCAAGCTGATCTGCTTCATCAAACCCTGTGCCTGGGAAGCCCAGGCTAGCTGAGGAGTTTCCAGGAGGACTTAGCCTCCCCATCTCCTCGCTTCACCTGAAGTGGTCAGTGGGAAGAAGGAAGTAGACACCAGCAGAGAGAGGGTCCTGATGCTCAACCTTCCTTCCCTGTCTCCTGCAGAGGGCAGGAGGGATGGCCAAATTGCCCTCCACTGGTCCCCGAGAGGTGGATAGCATGCTGGGTCAGTGGAGGGATTGGGTCCTCCACTAGGTCTGCCATTTCCTAGTGAGGGGGGAGGTGTCCTTGATTGAAAGATTTGCCTGTGGGTCTCATTTTCCATGACAACTGATCTATACAGAGAGCTGGTGGGTGTTCCCAGAGATCTGGGGCCCTGTTTAGAACTGGGTTTCCATTCCGATTGCCCCAGATCCTCAGGGACCGAAAGGGTGGCTGGGAGGAGAAAGGAGGGGGTGATGCAGGATCAAGGCTCCTACCTGAGTTTGTTGGGGGTGAAAAGTGTATGTGGATTTCCCAAAGACCGGATGTGGAGTTGGGGGGAACCTGGCTGGGGACAAGGGCGTGGTGTCTTTCCTGAGAAGAGCTCTGTTCTGACAGGCTGTGAAGACTAAAGCAGGATCCTGGAGGCATGGAAGGCTCACACTTGGCATTATAGGAGGCACAGCCTGAACCTGGCAGAGGACACGACACCGCATCCAGAGAGGATGGACGAGGGGACTTCAGTCTGAAGTCTGAGCAAAGGCAAAGGCTCAGAGGCAGGAAAGCATAGGGTGCATGTCAGGTTACCAGTCACCCAGTAACCATGTGTATTGCTAGTTAGTTTCTATTGCAATCATCTCCCTTTCCTCCTTTGATTTGGGAGAAGGATACAGCTTGACCAAGGTGCCTCTGGGGCAATATCTGGGCTGTGTAACCGGGTTTCACAAAGCCCAGCTTTCTTTCCTTCTCCAAGACTGAGTGGGCAANTGCTTCATCAAACCCTGTGCCTGGGAAGCCCAGGCTAGCTGAGGAGTTTCCAGGAGGACTTAGCCTCCCCATCTCCTCGCTTCACCTGAAGTGGTCAGTGGGAAGAAGGAAGTAGACACCAGCAGAGAGAGGGTCCTGATGCTCAACCTTCCTTCCCTGTCTCCTGCAGAGGGCAGGAGGGATGGCCAAATTGCCCTCCACTGGTCCCCGAGAGGTGGATAGCATGCTGGGTCAGTGGAGGGATTGGGTCCTCCACTAGGTCTGCCATTTCCTAGTGAGGGGGGAGGTGTCCTTGATTGAAAGATTTGCCTGTGGGTCTCATTTTCCATGACAACTGATCTATACAGAGAGCTGGTGGGTGTTCCCAGAGATCTGGGGCCCTGTTTAGAACTGGGTTTCCATTCCGATTGCCCCAGATCCTCAGGGACCGAAAGGGTGGCTGGGAGGAGAAAGGAGGGGGTGATGCAGGATCAAGGCTCCTACCTGAGTTTGTTGGGGGTGAAAAGTGTATGTGGATTTCCCAAAGACCGGATGTGGAGTTGGGGGGAACCTGGCTGGGGACAAGGGCGTGGTGTCTTTCCTGAGAAGAGCTCTGTTCTGGCAGGCTGTGAAGACTAAAGCAGGATCCTGGAGGCATGGAAGGCTCACACTTGGCATTATAGGAGGCACAGCCTGAACCTGGCAGAGGACACGACACCGCATCCAGAGAGGATGGACGAGGGGACTTCAGTCTGAAGTCTGAGCAAAGGCAAAGGCTCAGAGGCAGGAAAGCATAGGGTGCATGTCAGGTTACCAGCCACCCAATAACCATGTGTATTGCTAGTTAGTTTCTATTGCAATCATCTCCCTTTCCTCCTTTGATTTGGGAGAAGGATACAGCTTGACCAAGGTGCCTCTGGGGCAATATCTGGGCTGTGTAACCAGGTTTCACAAAGCCCAGCTTTCTTTCCTTCTCCAAGACTGAGTGGGCAACTAAAGTGTGTATCCAGGCTGCCTCCTTCCAAGGTGGCCTGGCCAAGCCCCCAAGGGTCCCCCAGGGCAACTGAGTCCACGAGCCACCCTGGGCACATGGTCCTTCCCTGCTGGTGATGGATTCGAATGGGCTTCATGGTCTCAGGACTCCTCTGTCCCTCGGGCACATTCTTTTTCCCAGCTGTTCTTTCTTGTCCTCCCAGTGGGCCCTGCTCCCCCATCCCCACCAGTGTTCAACCAGAGCACTGAGCAGGGAGTCACTGAGGTCAAATCAGAAGGGATGCCCTAAAATCTCTGTGAGCCAAGAGAAGTTTCCTTCTGTGGTTGCAGGTCAGGGAAGGCTTCTCAAGTTGGAAGACAGGTCAAACAGAGGTATCAGGTGCAGAGATGGGAGGAGGGCAGGAGGCTTGAGGTATCTTGTGGTTGGGGTGGATGGGGCACAGTGACACCTGAGAACCTCAGGGCGGGGGTGTGGACAATGATGAGGATCAATATCCAGACCATGGTGCCCCTGCCTCAAGGCAGCTGGTCAGTGGCCACATGAGTGGCTGGCAGGAGCCCTAGATGATGGGGTGGAGGGTGGACAGTAGTTAGGGAAGAGCCTGGAACACAAAGAAGTTAAACTGTGGGGCTTGTGGCTTCACTGAGATGAAAGGAGACAGGGGGAGGAGCTGGGCAGGAGTGGAGGGAGGTCAGAGGGGATGTAGACACTGTGTACTCCTTCCCTCTTGGAGGGCACAACCCACCTGAGCAAGCCTTACTGTGACACTTCCCATGTGCCCCAGAGAGGCCAAGGTATTAAGAGAGATGGAGAAACCATTTCTTCACCTTGCACAGGGGCCTCCCTGCCCACTGCCCAGAAAACCCATGAGGCAACAGCAAGGACTGTGGCAAGACCTGCTCACACCCTGGGAGGAGGGTAGGGATGGGGAAGGTTCCTGGTTGAACCTTTGCATCAGGCCCAGGTTGAGCATATAAGAAGCATCCCTCAGGCGGAGGAGGCTGACCGGGGACCATGGAGACCCAGATGGCCAGCCTCTCGCTGGGACGGTGTTCCCTGTGGCTCCTGCTACTGGGACTATTGCTGCCCTCGGCAAGCGCCCAGGCCCTCAGCTACAGGGAGGCCGTGCTTCGTGCTGTGGGTCAGCTCAATGAGAAGTCCTCAGAAGTTAATCTCTACCGCCTCCTGGAGCTAGACCCGCCTCCCAAGGATGTGAGTTGGGGAGGGGGCTGGGGACGGGCCCTTCTCCCACCTGCCTTGGCCACACTGTTGCCCCCTCGCTCTGGCTGGTCCTCCTGTCAGGAAGGCACTTTTCCCTCTAGGTGGGCTCCCATCTCTTCCAGGAAACCTTCTGAGACCTGGGGCCCCTCCCAGCACCAGGCTTCCTGCCTTAGCCTCTCTGCTGTGGGATCAGGAGCCCTGCACACCTGGCTCAGGCTCCCTGGACTTCTGGGAGCTCCAGGGATGGAGGGGTCACAGGCTCTGTGAGGTGACTTCCCTGCTAATGTCCCCCTGAACCTCGGTGTCTCCCTGCCAGGAGGGCCTCTGTCAGCCTGGAGGCTCCAGTGACGAGGGCTCTCCCTGCAGGTGGCCCTGACCTGAGGGGAGGCGCTGCCTGCAGCGCTGCTGTGAGGGCCGCTCCTGCTCTCTGTGTGCCCGTGAGGCCGGGCATGGGCTCTGTGCCCTGCCCTGTGCTCCCAGCACCAAGCCCAGAGCCGGACACACAGGGGGCTGGAGAGGCTGCTGTCCGGGTCGGGGGCAGAGACACAGGTTAGAGAAGGAAACATGAGCCTGAGGCCAGTCTCCCCACTTTGATCGTTGACCAGGCGGAGGACCAGGGAGCTCAAAAGCCTGTGAGCTTCAGGGTAAAGGAGACCGTGTGCCCCAGGACGAGCCAGCAGCCCCCGGAGCAGTGTGACTTCAAGGAGAATGGGGTGAGCCTGGGGGCGGGGAGTGAGGGCTGGGATCAATGCTTCTCAGCGAGCTGAACAGGGTTCGGGAAGGTTTCCAGCATCTATGGGGTGAGGTGAGCCTGGGAGGTTACAGCCCGGGGGTTCCAGTTTGACCTTGAGCTCCCCTTGCAGCTGGTGAAACAGTGTGTGGGGACAGTCAGCCTGGATCCATCCAATGACCAGTTTGACCTAAACTGTAATGAGGTGAGTGGCCCCTTCTGGTTTTGGAGGATTCTAGGGGGTAGAGTGTGGAGCATGCTTTGGACTGATGACCCGCTGCCCCATCCAGGGTAGAGAAAAGCCCTCCTACCTGCACCCTTCTCTCCCCCAGGTCCCAGGTCTCCAGCCCTGGCTCTACATCCCTTAGAGCAGTGGTTCTCTGATGTGGTCCCTACCTGGGAACTGACATGAGAGAGATTGTCGTGTCTGAGAGCTCCTGAATCAGACTCTGGGGTGGGGTCCAGCCATTCGTATTTTCACAAGGCCCACAGGGGATTCTGACTGGGTTGAAGTAGAGAGGAGTAAACTCAGTGATGATCTCTAATCCCCTGCTCTTATCCGGCTTTGCTAGGATGGGCTTTAGACCCTTGGAAGCCCTATGTTGGCTGTGGACCTGTTTCTCCCTAGGTGTCTGTATATAGGGATTCAATCATATGCTTCAAAGATAACAGCCAGAGGGTGAACAGGGTCCAACACTCGTGGTTCCCAGTTAGAGGGCTGTTCAGGTGTGAAGTGAGGGATCTTGTCTTGACCCTTGCACAATCCCACAACAAATCTGTTTTGTCATGGTTTACAGCTTCAGAGTGTGAGGAGACTTCGCCCCCGGCGCCCACGTTTGCCAAGGCCAAGGCCAAGGCCAAGGCCAAGGCCAAGGTCATTGCCATTACCACGGCCACAGCCAAGGCGAATTCCAAGGCCAATACTATTACCTTGGCGACCTCCAAGGCCAATTCCAAGGCCACAGCCACAGCCAATTCCAAGGTGGTTGTGATAATCATTGGGAAGGCCAACATCAAGGTTAGCACTGCGGCCAAGACCAGTGCCAAGCCCACATCCATTCCTGCTGACATCTCCCATTCCAAGGTTTCCTGGAAAACAGCGAAGGATTGGGTGACATCACACCCATTAAAGAATTTTGATGAATCCTGAGTCCACAGAAGGGTCCTAAGGGTTTGACTTGTTTGCCTAGACTTCTGGACGGTGAAAAATAAATTCTGGTGAAGACAACTTTCCCCCACCTTCAGTTTCAATTTTCTCACCTCTTAACACTTACTGAGACCGAGTCCTTAAGTCTGAGAGGCCTCCTTTGAGTGTGTGTGTGTGCCTGTGCATGGGTGTGTATCTATGCACATGTATGTCTCTGTGTGTGTGTGAGATCACTCCTGTGAACACAGAGAAGCGTGAGGCCCCTATTCCTTCCAGGAGGGCACGGGGGAGGCAGCAGCCTCAGGAACTCCAGGACAGTGTCTACACCCTCAGGTCCCCCCCGAGCCCTTCACCCACCCCTGCCCTCCTCCTCCAACACCTAGTAGGATGTACAGAGACCTGCTGTGTGTGCAATGCTGGTGGGAATGCTGCTCCAGCTTTCATGGAGCTGACAGTCCATGAGGGGCCAGGCTTCTCACCTTGTTAAACACTCACAGAGTCACAGTTCAGTCTCAGGGCTAAGCTGGAAAGTTCAATGTCCAGAATGTCCCACCTGCCCTTGACAAATTTAACTCTGGAAAAGCCCACTCCTTTTGCCTTTTCCTGTGGCATCGAGACACATCTCTGTTTCCTTACCTGGTCCCAGATTTCAGTGGTGGGTTTGTGCTTAAGGATCACTTGGTATAAAAATTTGCACCATTAAATAGAAGCATCCTGCTCATTGGGGTGAAGAGCTCTGCATGAGGGTGACTCAGAATGACACACAGGTCACATGTGTTTGCCCCGGTGTTTCAGACACTGTTTCTGTCCTGCCCACTCCCCCTTCTCTAGCTGACCTTTGCTCTGGGGCAGACTGGAAGCACTGGGGAGTTTGAATCCAGGGAGCAGCTTCAACTAACCATTGAGAGGACTTGATAGAAAAACACCTCCTCTTCCTTAGTCCTTGGGCTCTCCTTAGTCCAGACATATCACACCTCTGTCTGAGGTTCCGGGCACTTCAGTGACCTCTTCATTGAACGTACTCTTCTGACTCAGGTCCTGCCCTGTCTCCCGTCTACGTCCCTGCTGGACCTTTCTGGAATTGCCTCCCAAACAAACTACTTCCACTAATACTTGTCTTAGGTCTGTTTCCGGGTCAAGACACAGATTCCTTTCTCTCAGAGGTACAGAGGGCAGGATCTCACAGAGGGTGTGCTTTGTTACCTGTCAGGTTTGTCTCCTCTTGGTGAGTAGGAGGGGCTGATTTCAGGAAAGTTCGTGCGTCTCACTCAACATCATTCTCACTGTGGGAGGAAACCCTAAAGGGAAACGCAGGGCTCTGTTGTGTCTGTGCCGGTGATACAGGCTTGCCCGAGCCAACTGTAAAATGGTCAGGATTTTTTTTTTAGCTGCTTGTTAAGCTCCTCGTAGCTTCAAAACAGTGGACATTCCTGCCAACGTGTTGATGCCTCCCAAGCTCCGTGTCACCCGGTCCTGTCCGTGCTGCTGAGGCAATGAGAACTGCAGGGAAGAGAGTTGGTACCAGAACACACAACTTGGAGTCTGCCGTTGTTGATGAAACTGAGTAGCAATGTCTTTATTTTCCAAAGCACACACTAGATGTCAAAACCTGGGAAGAGCCACTGGAAGGGCTGTTTGTTTGTTTGTTTTGTTTTATTTATTTATTTTTATTGGAGGCTAATTACTTTACAATATTGTGGTGGTTTTTGCCGCACATCCACATGAATCAGCCATGGGTATACGGGTGTCCCCCATGCTGAACCTCCCTCCCACCTCACTCCCCATCCCATCCCTCAGGGTCATCCCAGTGCACCAGCCCTGAGCACCCTTTCTCATGCATCGAACCTGGACTGGTGGTCTCTTTCACATATGATAATACACATGTTTCAGTGCTATTCTCTCAAATCAACCCACTCTCGCCTTCTCCCACAGAGTCCAAAAGTCTGTTCTTTACATCTGTGTCTCTTTCACTGTCTCGCATATAGGGTCATCATTACCATATTTTAAAATTCCATACATATGCGTTAATATGCTGTATTGGCGTTTTTCTTTCTGACTTCCTTCGCTCTGTATAATAGGCTCCAGTTTCATCCACCTCATTAGAACTGATTCAAATGCATTCTTTTTAATAGCTGAGTGATATTCCTTTGTGCATATGTACCACAGCTTTCTTATCCATCCGTCTGCCAATGGACATCTAGGTTGCTTCCATGTTATTGTAAACAGTGCTGCGATGAACATTGGAGTACACGTGTCTCTTTCAATTCTGGTTTCCTCAGTGTATATGCCCAGCAGTGGGACTGCTGGGTCATATGGCAGTTCGATTTCCAGTTTTTTAAGGACTCTCCACACTATTCTCCATGGTGGCTGTCCTAGTTTGCATTCCCACCAGCAGTGTAAGAGGGTTTCTTTTTCTCCGCACCCTCTCCAGCATTTACTTTTGTAGACTTTTTGATAGCAGCCATTCTGACTGGTGTGAGATGGTACCTCATTGTGATTTTGATTTGCATTTCTCTGCTAATGAGTGATATTGAGCATTTTTTCATGTGTTTCTTAACCATCTGTATGTCTTCTTTGGAGAATATCTGTTTAGTTCTTTGGCCCAGTTTTTGATTGGGTCACATATTTTTCTGGAATTGAGCTGCAGGAGTTGCTTGCATATTTTTGAGATTAATTCTTTGTCAGTTGCTTCATTTGCTATTATTTTATCCCATTCTGAAGGCTGTCTTTTCACCTTGCTTATAGTTTCCTTCGTTGTGCAAAAGCATTTAAGTTTAACTAGGTCCCATTTGTTTATTTTTGCTTTTATTTCCATTACTCTGAGATGTGGGTCATAGAGGATCCTGCAATGATTTATGTCAGAGTGTTTTGCCTATGTTTTCCTCTAGGAGTTTTATAGTTTCTGGTCTTACATTTAGATCTTTAATCCATTTTGAGTTTATTTTTGTGTATGGTGTTAGAAAGTGTTCTAGTTTCGTTCTTTTACATGTGGTTGACCAGTTTTCCCAGCACCACTTGTTAAAGAGATTATCTTTTCCCCATTGTATATTCTTGCCTCTTTTGTCAAAGATAAGGTATCCATAGGTGCGTGGATTTATCTCTGGGCTTTCTATTTTGTTCCATTGATCTATGTTTCTGTCTTTGTGCCAGTACCATACTGTCTTGATGATTGTAGCTTTGTAGTATAGCCTGAAGTCGGGCCGGTTGATTCCTCCAGTTCCATTCTTCTTTCTCAAGATTGCTTTGGCTATTCAAGGTTTTCTGTATTTCCATACAAATTGTGAATTATTTGTTCTAGTTCTCTGAAAAGTACCGCTGGTATCTTGATAGGGATTCCATTGAACCTATAGATTGCTTCGGGTAGTATACTAATTTTCACTATATTGATTCTTCTGATCCATGAACATGGTATATTTCTCCACCTATTAGTGTCATCCTTGATTTTTTTCACCAGTGTTTTATAGTTTTCTATATACAGATATTTTGTTCCTGGAAGGGCTGTTTCTACCTTCCCAGGGCACCCATGGACAGATGGAAGACCTCCACTAGGGCATGCCAGTCATTTGTGAGGGAACACAGAGGCACCCAGGAAAGGGGTAGGAGTGTGTGGGCTTCGTGTGAAGGGCCCTGTCTTTCTCCATCCTCACAGAAGTTGATGTCTGCATGGGCTCAGCTCACTCCCTGCTTGAAGGTCGTGGTCTCCAGGAGGCTGACCCTGAGGTCCTGAGGGTTTGCAGTCTTTGTCCTGGTAGAAGAATGAAAGAGCATTTGCTTTCCTGATGTACCCAAGGCACCCATGGTCCTGTTTGGGGAGAGAACAGCCCCTCAGTCTTTCTGCTGACAGGTCTGGCCTGGGCCCCCAGCTGCCTTGTCTACACCCATGTCCCCAGTAAAAACCCACTCACAAAAGTGGTACCCATGCCCCATGGTCTTCACTGCCTGGGGCTGGCCCTGAGCCTGGTTCTCTTCTGCAAAGCTCAGGCACCTTCCCGCTCAGCCCCCACCTGGGCCGAGGTCACCTTGTCACACAGTCCCAGATCCTGTGGAGAGGAGCTGGTAGGATGTTTGCTGTGCTTGGTGGCGGTGAGATTTGGAGCCTGAGCTTAGCTCAGCTGAGGCCCTTGGAATCACTGGGCTCAAGGTTGACTCTGAGCAGTCACCCCGATGCCCTGCAAGTACTCTGGCTACGGTGTGGCTGGTGTAGCCTCTGTTGGTTTTATGTTCCCCCCTTCAGTACCTGGGGGTGGGATGGTGCTGCCCTCCTGTGAGCTGATCTGCTTCATCAAACCTGTGCCTGGGAAACCCCAGGCTAGCTGAGGAGTTTCCAGGAGGACTTAGCCTCCCCATCTCCTCGCTTCACCTGAAGTGGTCAGTGGGAAGGAGGAGGTAGACGCTAACAGAGAAAGGGTCCTGATGCTCAGCCCTCACCCAAGTCCGTCCTCACAATTCACTGGAACCTTCCCTATTTCCTGCAGAGGGCAGGAAGGAGGGCTAAATTGCCCTCCACTGGTCCCTGAGAGGTGGATAGCATGCTGGGTCAGTGGAGGGATTGGGTCCCCACTGGGTCTGCCATTTCCTAGTGAGGGAGGGTGTCGTTGATTGAAAGATATGCCTGTGGGTCTCATTTTCCTTGACAACTGATGTACACAGAGAGCTGGTGGTTGTTCCCAGAGATCTGGGGCCCTGTTTAGAACTGGGTTTCTGTTCCAATTGCCCCAGACTCTCAGGGACCAGAAGGGTGGCTGAGAGGAGAAAAGGAGGGGGTGATGCAGGATCAAGGCTCCTACCTGAGTTTGTTGGGGGTATAAAGTGTATGTGGATTCCCCAAACACCGGATGTGGAGTTGGTTGGAAGAATTGATTCTTTTGAACTGTGGTGTTGGAGAAGACTCTTGAGAGTCCCTTGGACTGCAAGGAGATCCAACCAGTCCATTCTGAAGGAGATCAGCCTTGGGATTTCTCATGAAGGAATGATGCTAAAGCTGAAATTCCAGTACTTTGGCCACCTCATGCGAAGAGTTGACTCATTGGGAAAGACTCTGATGCTGGGAGGGATTGGGGGCAGGAGGAGAAGGGGACGACCGAGGATGAGATGGCTGGATGCCATCACTGACTCGTTGGACGTGAGTCTGAGTGAACTCTGGGAGTTGGTGATGGACAGGGAGGCCTGGCGTGCTGCGATTATGGGGTCAAAAAGAGTCGGACACAACTGAGGGACTGAACTGAACTGAACTGGCTGGGCACAAGGGCGTGGTGTCTTTCCTGAGAAGAGCTCTGTTCTGGCAGGCTGTGAAGACTAAAGCAGGATCCTGGAGGCATGGAAGGCTCACACTTGGCATTATAGGAGGCACAGCCTGAACCTGGCAGAGGACACGACACCGCATCCAGAGAGGATGGACGAGGGGACTTCAGTCTGAAGTCTGAGCAAAGGCAAAGGCTCAGAGGCAGGAAAGCATAGGGTGGGCGTCAAGGTTACCAGTCACCCAGTAACCATGTGTATTGCTAGTTAGTTTCTATTGCAATCATCTCCCTTTCCTCCTTTTACTTGGGAGAAGGATACAGCTTGACCAAGGTGCCTCTGGGGCAATATCTGGGCTGTGTAACCAGGTTTCACAAAGCCCAGNTGGGCTGTGTAACCGGGTTTCACAAAGCCCAGCTTTCTTTCCTTCTCCAAGACTGAGTGGGCAACCAGCACCATCCATCCAGGCTGCCACCTTCTAAGGCAGTCTGGCCAAGCCCCCAAGGGTCCCCCAGGGCAACTGAGTCCACGAGCCACCCTGGGCCTCACGGGCACATGGTCCTTCCCTGCTGGTGATGGATTCGAATGGGCTTCATGGTCTCAGGACTCCTCTGTCCCTTGGGCACATTCTTTTTCCCAGCTGTTCTTTCTTGTCCTCCCAGTGGGCCCCGCTCCCCCATCCCCACCAGTGTTCAACCAGAGCACTGAGCAGGGAGTCACTGAGGTCAAATCAGAAGGGATGTCCTGAAGTCTCTGTGAGCCAAGAGAAGTTTCCTTGTGTGGTTGCAGGTCAGGGAAGGCTTCTCAAGTTGGAAGACAGGTCAAACAGAGGTATCAGGTGCAGAGATGGGAGGAGAGCAGGAGGCTCTGAGTGGCTTGTGGTTGGGGTGGATGGGGCACCGTGACACCTGAGAACCTCAGGGCGGGGGTGTGGACAATGATGAGGATCAATATCCAGACCATGGTGCCCCTGCCTCAAGGCAGCTGGTCAGTGGCCACATGAGTGGCTGGCAGGAGCCCTAGATGACGGGGTGGAGGGTGGACAGTAGTTAGGGAAGAGCCTGGAACGCAAAGAAGTTAAACTGTGGGGCTTGTGGCTTCACTGAGATGAAAGGAGACAGGGGGAGGAGCTGGGCAGGAGTGGAGGGAGGTCAGAGGGGATGTAGACACTGTGTACTCCTTCCCTCTTGGAGGGCACAACCCACCTGAGCAAGCCTTACTGTGACACTTCCCATGTGCCCCAGAGAGGCCAAGATATTAAGAGAGATGGAGAAACCATTTCTTCACCTTGCACAGGGGCCTCCCTGCCCACTGCCCAGAAAACCCATGAGGCAACAGCAAGGACTGTGGCAAGACCAGCTCACACCCCAGGAAGAGGGCAAGGATGGGGCGGGTCAGAAAGACTCCTGGTTTTTCCTTTGTATCAGGTCCAGACTGGGCATAAAAGATGTTCCTTGGGCTATGAGGAGGCTGACTGGGGACCATGGAGACCCAGAGGGCCAGCCTCTGCCTGAGACGGTATTCGTCGTGGCTACTGCTGCTGGGACTATTGCTGCCCTCGGCCTGCTCCGAGGCCCCCAGCTATAGGGAGGCTGTGCTTCGTGCTGTGGATCAGTTCAATGAGAGGTCCTCAGAAGTTAATCTCTACCGCCTCCTGGAGCTAGACCCGCCTCCCAAGGATGTGAGTTGGGGAGGGGGCTGGGGACGGGCCCTTCTCCTCCCTGCCTTGGCCACACTGTCGCCCCCTCGCTCAGGCTGGTCCTCCTGTCAGGAAGGCACTTTTCCCTCTAGGTGGGCTCCCATCTCTTCCAGGAAACCTTCTCAGACCTGGGGCCCCTCCCAGCACCAGGCTTCCTGCCTTAGCCTCTCTGCTGTGGGATCAGGCACCCTGCACACCTGGCTCAGGCTCCCTGGACTTCTGGGAGCTCCAGGGATGGAGGGGTCACAGGCTCTGTGAGGTGACTTCCCTGCTAATGTCCCCCTGAACCTCGGTGTCTCCCTGCCAGGAGGGCCTGTGTCAGCCTGGAGGCTCCAGTGACAAGGGCTCTCCCTGCAGGCAGCCCTGACCTCCCTGGGCCCCTCTGAGGGGAGGCGCTGCCAGCAGCGCTGCCCTGAGGGCCGCTCCTGCTCTCTGTGTGCCCGTGAGGCCGGGCAAGGGCTCTGTGCCCT
>SJYO01025352.1:163617-180000 GCA_006410555.1 Capra ibex | reverse complement strand
TCAGGTTGGGTGGATGTGAAGTCATTATCGAAATGTGTTTCCTTTATCTCTTAACAAAATGTACTTTTAATTCATAGGTTCATTTTTAAGTTCATCTTCAAGGGGGTTTGTTGTCGATCCACAATTCGGTGTGAAAGTTCCTTTCCACATTTAAACTTCTAAATTCTTACGGTCTTAAGAGGAGAAGAAAACAATTGGTCTAAGTAAAAAGATTAGTTGGTAAGTCTCTCTTGGTCCATCGCGTCTACTGAGCCTGACCAGATACGTCTTCTTTAGAGGAACCATGAAAGTCTTCTCTTTGTGTCGGTTGAACTCACTCTCGTATCTGAGTGTACGTTACGTCCTTAGACGGACTTTACGTACTCCCCACACAAGTTAGGGATCCGGTCTTTCTCGGGGATTTCCTCTCGTACTGTTAGGTGAGGTCATAAGAACGGACCTCTTAGGGTACCTGTCTCCTCGGACCGTCCGAAGTCAGGTACCCCAGTGTTTTCAGCCTGCACTGACTCGTTGATTTGGTGTTGATGGTGGTGTCCGAGCGGTCCTAGACAGACGTCGTGAAACGTTCCTCTATAAACAAACTTGGTCAGAGATTTTACTCGACCCCTTCCTCCAATAGTCCAAACTTTATGCCGTACAGACGTACATCGTAAACGTACCAGAGACGTCTTCGTCGCGGAGAGGAGACTCAGAGAATCTCAGTGGGACCCCGGTTCCGGTCTAATAAATTTAAATGGTGCTTTTAAAACTTATCATAATATAAACGATAAATCTTTCGTTCCACTAGTAATACAGTTTTAGTTTTCTAAAAACCTAACAGATGTAAATGAAATGTATTTACATTTCAAATATTTTATCGTATATAAAAGTGAAAACTTAATGTATACCCCTCTTAGTATTCTATAAATCGTGAATCTCGGTGATTCGCAATTAGACTAGTCGTGACTTCGGTACCATTTCTTTAACGAATGATACACTTATTATTTTCGTAACAATTTTCTATAAACTCCTTATCCTATACTCGAGGTCTTAGACCCCTAAACCTCAACTTACTAAGAAAGATGTTTGTTTCCGGGAATGGGTATGTATCCAAGATCCTCTTCGGAGGACAAATAGACGTCGTCCAATGACCCCCCGGACCTCCCTTTGAAAGTCTTATCAAAGGTCTCTCGTCTACGATCGATCACTCGGGACAAATGGTCCGGTATCGTCCAGACGGTTCGTCTTTCTGGGACACCTCTCCGACACCCAACCTCTGAGTACCGATATCAACAAGACTCTACCAGGTCTCGAGGTCTCGACGGTTCGTCCGTGGACGAGGGTCGTAACTCTAATCCTCTCTTTAGTTCGTTTGTTTGTCAGGGTAGTTTGGCATAAATTGGAGGACAACGACCCTCGACTCTAAAGAGCTAAGTGACCCCTACTACCTTTTTTCATGACCTCGTCATTCCGTACTCAAAATATATCCGATCACGGTTTCTCCAAGTTCAAGGGGAGCCTTTGGTCGGTCATGTTTTGTGTGAGCCGGAGTGTCACACTAGTTCTCAGTGTAAAGTCGACGAGTCAGTACCTTTACTTCGAGGAACTTTATGGTGAACGGAGAAATTTGTTTCGCTCCGAAGTCAGAAGCAGGACCCGAGAACGGACTCAGATATAATCTGTTCATACCTTTAGGTCAAGTCCTAAAATGAAGGTGACAGTACCTGACTTCATAATTGAGTCTCTGAACCGGGTCGGTCAGTTGATCTATAGACGAACTTGGCCACGTAACTGAACTTTATTAAATCATCACCCCCAAGAGTGGAACCCTTCGTACCCATTTAGGATCTGATCACCAGGAACAGTAAGGAGTTACCTGACGTATAGAGGACGACGGCACGGAAGTAATTGTTTGAGACTTATTTGACTTCCCCTTTATTTGTTCGGAGAACGGTACGTGTGTACACGAGTGTTGGAGAGGATGAAAGTAGAGAGCGGTGGACCCTAGGAGTGGAGTACTACCCAAGAAACTTGTCATAAAAGGAACCACAGAAAAATGAGGTTGTTGTGTAAAGGAAGAAAGTCGAGATGAGAGAAGTTAAGGAGAAAGAAACGAAGGGTCGACAGGTCACAGTAGTTGAAGGTGTCTCAAGAAAAACAAAGGAGACAGATGTCACTGTTAAGTACGAGTTTTTATCTCGAGAGGGTAAGGGTTTAAAACAGGAGGGGAGGGTTATATTCGTTGGGATTTATCGTTGGGTACAGTAGTATCTGCTCTAGTCCCGTACTCACTAAGTGTTACGGTATAGGTCTGAGTTTCGTGATCTGTCGAGGTAAAGTTTTTCCTGGTATTCTTCCTTATCTGTACCCGTCACGTGATCTTCCTCCGGACTCAAACCACGAACAACCTACTGGAACTGTTAAAGTACTATCAAGGGATGTGGAAACAGAAGGGTAGACCATGTCTGTATTATCTTTACGATCAATGGACATGTAAAGTACCTTTTGAGTATTAAGTCAACGTCTTTTCTTTTTAAAATGTTTTCCGAATTTCTTGAGGTATTTAGGGAGAGACGTTTTCATCTTTCACATAGCTTGTAACCCCCTACTCCGACGGTTTGACACCGGGTACTTAGACAGAAACTGAGAGAAGAAAAGAGTCAGGTAAGAGAGTAGTACTTTATACAGTATCGATTTTATAGTTAGATACACGACTATTAAAGGTTTAGACCTAGACACTCTGACTGGAGAGGTGACTCGAGACGAGAATACATAGGTTAGCGTATGAATGGCTTGTAGAGTATATGTGAACCTACAGATTGACTGTAAAGTATAAATTAAATGAGATTTAGGGGGGAAGGGAATAAGGAATTAAGTATTTCTTGGTAATAGGTAGGTTAATAGTATCAGTTTTGGTACTTCCAATCGTAGAGGGAGTGACGGTGGAGGTAGGTAAGATGGAGAGGTAGGGGTGACGGTAGTGACATCAGGACCTGCAGAAATAAAGAGTGAACATAATGACGGTTTCAGAGGATTGACCGGTACTTTCGAGTGGAAGCAAGTGTCAGAAGATATATGACCAGTGGCACGAAAGGAGATGGCGATAAGGTAAGGGCAAAGGGTGACGGTGGTCACAGCCCTTGACTCAGTCTGGAGATATACGTATAAGGGTAAAGTAAGACTGTTGTTCGGAAAAGGTATATGTAATAATAACAGTGGTAAAATACCTCCTCCTTTGATTCCGAGTCTCTTCCCATTGAATAAGTTCTTGTTTGTTGTCGAGTAAATTTGAGTTAACGTCTAGACAGTCTGAGGTTTCAGATACAGAAAGGGTGACGTGTTGTAACACAGGCAAAAGATAAGTAATGTAGCTCCAAAAAAGTATTCTGAGTAAGTCAAGAGGAGAGGGATGGTATGACACAAAACCGTAGTACAGTAAGACCCAACGATTTTATATAGATCATGATTCGTTGTACAGACCGTAGATCGTCCACAAGTTATATATTAGTGACTTATGGTTATTACTGACCAACTTTAGGTGATTCTTCACAAGAGGTCGTTAAGTGTGTAGAGTTAAAAAGAAAAAGTGAAGTGTAGGAGTGATCGTGTGGTGAAGTGTATAACACGGGTGTACTCCGGACCAAACCTCAATATTGGACCCTGTTACGTAGTCTGATTAAAGTAACTAAGAAGGGGGTGAAAGGAATACTACCGGGTTCCATGAAAAGTTGGACAACCCAAAGATACGGATGATTTTGGAAAAGAGTAAGGATCGTGTCGGTTCTTAGACCGACTCTACCGTCCTTACCCCACCCTCTGCACTTCCGACTCAACAGAGATACGGAAGGTCGATTCTCCCGTGTCGGGACACGGGGAGTCTTGATCCGTCTCTGTTAGTCCGATTAGGTTATATGTAAAAACTGGTTATCTTAAACCGGTTCTCGGTCGGTAAAACAAATTACTACGTCATGTACGAGAACCGTGAACTTGAGATTATTCTTGACATCCCCGTGAACCGTAGTGAGCAAGATAGTTTTCCAAAACTGTTGATCTTTCGTTTGTTTTCCTATTAAATTTACATTGTAGTGTAGGTGAGTCCGACAGTAAGTTCACGGATGGTCGCTAGACTGTGGTTTAGTTATCTTAATACCAAGTGACTTCAGTCTAGTTACCGAAGTGTTTCAAAGTTCGTCGTCGTCGTCTTATCGTTTGAAGTACAGAGGACAGACAATAATGTCTCCACCATTGGTGATAGACCGAAGAGAGTCACGGTTTCGTCTGAGACCCCGAGATTAACTCTACTGACCCGTGTCGTACGGTAAAAGAAGAATGGGTGCTGATTTCGTTGAATCGTACGTGCGTCCGTGCTCTTCGGTGATGTTCTCACATTCAAGGATCTTTTTTTTTCTGATGAAAACTTCGAACGAGATAGAACCTCCCAAAGTTTACGGAGGACCAATTAAATGGGGGACATGTAAGCTCAAGTAAACTGGTACTCTTGGACACTCTCCGAATAGAAAAGTTATTCGTCTTCTGGGACGGACTTAACGGTGAAGGACAGGAAAAGGTGAAGAAGTATCGGGGTTTTCGATTGAAACCCCTCACAGTTAAAAGGTCTTCAAAGACGTCTCCTCGTATTAGTAAACTGCTCGAATTATCCCTGATATTTTTATATTTAACGGGGTTTTTAATTTACTCCTTTCTCGTGTTAGAGGTATACGGGGGTCACTTTCCCTTTGAATGGGTCTCGAGTGTGCGTGCGTACGTGGTCCCCGGATGATTCCAACTTTTCTGAGACCAATGACCCTGTTCGTCGTAATCTACCCACCCAGTCTGTCACGCTTGTAACTAAAGTCCCGAGTTTACTTACAAAGGGAGTACGGTCTCGTGGATGACATGAGTGGTTGGATCGGTTTCCGAACGAATATGTAGTTACTCTACTCCTACTTAATAACTTTTCGAAGACATATTTTACGACGTGAGACGGTAAAGGATGTTTAGTTTAATAACTCTCTCTATAAACTAACATTTGTATAAATCTTCTACTAAAGTAACAACAATCCAACAAAAACGAACGAGGAGGTGGGGACTTTAAAGTAAACGTAATTTCACGATGTTTCAATTTTTCCAGCATGTGTATATAGGGGAGGGTTGGTCCTCGAACGTGCGGTCGGTGTCTACATTTATTTAAGTTAGTCGTTTTTTACTTTTGGATAATATTCGTTATCTTTTGGGAAATTTAGTACGGATTGTAGGAATTTGTCTTAACGGAGGAGGAGTGGGTCCGGTGATTGTGTATCAATAGGACGGTTGTTTACCGAAAGAAAAAAAAAAAATGAACCTCTCTGGGTTTAAGATAAATATCAAGAGTTCAGCGTCTGGATTACCCCAATTGATCCAAGGTGACAATCGAGTTCCTTCTAGAATTAAAGTTAGTGTCGAGTGAAAAGTCCCGGACGACAGAGACCTTCACCTTCACCTCGGGGTGGGACGACTTAGAGATCCCCCTACGTGGGTGTCCATGTTTTCGGGTGAATCGGTTCCGACTCTTCTGAGACAAAGAACGACGGAACCCGTCTTTTCAGTACCCTTTTACTTTGTAGCCTCCTAGGTATCCGGTTTATCAAAAAGAACTCCCTGAGCGGATTACCGTAAGCTGATCCTACGGTAACGGGGTCCCTCGGAGGTTCGATACGGAAACGAGACTCGTAAACTTTTTGTTTCTTTAGTTATAACACCTGAAGGGACGATTCTGTATGTTATTGTTTCTCTTCGTAGATCACCGTTCTCACTTCCTACGTAATTACATCATAAGTAAAAAGGTTGTTAGGACAAGACTCCAGGACGATATACGGTGTATAGTCTAAATTTGGTCGTAGTACGTCAGGGTAGAAATTTAAAGGTCTTGGGAGTCTGAGTCAAAGGGGGACCTTGTTACTGTCATTACGTCCATACTCAGTGACTCCATAGTACCTTAAACTAGATAGTCTTTACTCGGAGATCTATTACACTTGACTATTAAATAAGTTGTATTTAAATAACTAACAACTGAAACGTGTTTCTTAACTTGATTCGTGTCACTGGTTACCCTTACACCACCCTCATCCTGTGTTTCCTTCTCCTTCCGTACGAAAGAGGAGAGTCCAACTAAGTTTATTGTCACCCCTACGTTCTTTTGTTACTCTTTGTTTCAGGTCATAATTGAGTAAACCGAGGCAAAGTCGACGTTGACTTGTTTCGGTGAAACACAAAATTTAAGTAAATAAGTAAGTGAGTGAACTGTAATAAACTTATGGACACGTGAGTCGTGTTACGATCTGTCGGTTCCTTACATCTTTATTACCGAATATATTATTGTCGTTTGTGATTAATTTCTCGATGGCCTGGGGTACTATTTAAATGTCCAAGGAAACGTAGTGTTTTAGTGACGTTAAGTTTACTAGACGACACATTATTACATATCTTCAAAATAGAAAAATAAAAAATTAACCTCCTTCTAATAAAATGTTACACAACCAAAGACAGTATGTGACTCCAGCAAAGTCCATGTTCCTTCTTATGGTAAGTTATCGATTATCACGGTATATACATCGTATTCACTTATTTGTCAGGAACTCTTCATAATGGAATTCTTTGTAATAATAAAATGGTAACAAACAATATTAAGACAATAATATAAGTAACATTACTATCGTTGTCCATCTTGGTAAACAATTACACGGTTTATGAGATGGTCACACAAAGATACGTAATAGCGAAAGTAACTCGTGTTGGTCGAGTACTCCATAATAATAGGGATAAAATGTTTCTTCCTCTGACTCCGTGTTCCCCCTTTTATTGAACGGGTCTTGAGGTGTTATTCTTCGTCTCAGTCCCAACCTTGAGAGTAGACCGACGGAGGGTTGAAGAAAGGTAATACAAGTGAAGTTCAGGGACTTATCAAGGGTAACACACCCCCCTTTTTTACTCTGTGTGGGTTATTTGTCAATTTACATCCTACCATCAGTTGAGTAGACTGGTGAGTCAAAGGAGGATTTTCTACCCCTGTTATTATGAGTCGAATGGTTTGAACTTCCCACTAACACTAGTACTTCACTTTACAAAACCTTTAGACAAACGTATTGTAAAACGTTAACTCCACACGCACAAACACACGTACGAGTCAGTACATACTGAGAACCGTTGGGGTACCTGACATCGGACGGTACAAAGAGACAGGTACCCTAAAGGGTCCGTTCTTATGACCTCATCCAACTGTAAAGGATGACGTCCTCTAGAAGGACTGGGTCCCTAGCTCGGACGCAAAGACCACAGAGGACGTAGCCGTCCTTATAAGAAATGGTGATCACGGTGGACTCTAAATATTTCATTTTGGTTTCTTCCTTACACCTATCATTAGTGACATTCCAGGTCGATAAGGTTGTCGGTCGACGGAACCATCGGATAAGAAGTACAAAAAGAAATATTTGGGAAGTTATCATTCTGGGTTATGAGATTCTTTCTTGTCCTCTGAACCCTGGAACTGTAAACGAAAAGGAGACGGACTTTACGGGAAAGGGATCTCGGAAGGTACGAACGTTATTATTGGTTTCTTTGGGGAAGTAAGTGACAAGATAAAAAGTACCATGATTAGTGATGGACTTTAATAGAGTGAATAACGAAACAAATAATAGACAGTGAGAGGTGGGTGACTTTATGTAAGGGGAACTTTCGTCGTCGAACGAACAGATACAAGTAAGGATGTCGGAGTCAAGGAATTTGTCCTTGTATCTTCTACGAGTTATTTATAACGTAGTATTTACCCTGTTATTATTTACCGTTACTTTTTTCTCCGTACTCTTCCGAAATATTTACTCATCCATACTCGTATACTTGATCTTTAAGTTTTCTCCCCCGTTAATGAAACTCGACCTTACCTGGTCATGTCCTAGTTTACCTGTACGTGAACTGAACGAGGAACTCCTTACCCCTCGTAAACTTACGTACTTCCCGTCGGTCCTCCCGTCCTACCTACCGTAGTCCTTTCCCACTTATATCCTTACTTATATGGAACAGGGTCCGAAGGTTGCACCGCAATCACCATTTCTTGGACGGACGGTTACGACCTCTACATTCTCCACACCACCCAAGTTAGAGACCCAACTCTTCTAGGCGACCTCCTCCTTTACCGTTGGGTGAAGTCATAAGAACGAACCTATAGGGTACCTGTCTCCTCAGACCGTCCGGTGTCATGTATCCCAGGGTTGACTTCACTGTCGCATGTACGTATGGAAGATGGTCCTCATCACCACTCCAGACAGAAGACTTCAAACCACCTCATGTCTTTAATCTTTACATGTATCCATTCAACACCCGTCTAGCATCTTTAGGAAGTCACCGTCCAATTCTGCGAACCGTAAATTCCTCTGAAAAGGAACCTTTTCGTCACTTTTACTATTACTACAACTATTATTATTTCTGTCACTTTACCCCTAATCTTCCGTTTGTGTAAGACCAAAATAAAAGAAGGACCAATAACAGTGTCCGTAGCCTCCGACATACTTTTCTCGTGTTCCTTCTTGTTTACAATTCCGGAGTTCAGAGGAAAGGAACCAAGCATATACCACAGGTAATACTTTACAAATTCTCCTTTTTAAGAGTCTATTCCGACCGGTCCATATTCACTTTCCTGATGATATTTAGTCTTGTCAATGCATCTACTCGTAAATAGTACTGTCGATGAAAAGACACCGCCTGTGTCTCCAAACGGTTGACTTAGGACGAGGTTCCGGAACGACTGGTCGACGTCCCCGACACCAGTTTTGTCCCACTGTTCTGGGTTGGTAAAGCTTGGTTGTCCCCAGAGACCCCGGGAGTACACCCGTTACCAGAAAGGAATAAAGGGACTTCTCAACTGGTTTCGAAACAGACAGGACGACATTAAACTATAGAGGTTAACGACATTAAGGACGAGACGGATTAAGACAAGGGAGAGGGAAGGAAAGTGTAATTCTTAAGTGAAATCCCTAGGAAAGGACAACTATCGATTATTTGTTGAGACAGAGGTCAACGAAATGACATATTGTCTGAGGAAATACACGAAAGGAGTTTTTACTGGAATGTTCTATTCCTGAAAATATTTAAAGTGACGTGTTGTCTCCTTTGACTCCGAACCCCTCCTATCGATTGAATTAGGGTAAATGTGTGAATCCTTTTCGGTACAGATCTCTTTCGTTAAGAACCGTCCCTTTGACAAGGGGGTAAATGGTAAGGGTTGGTATCCGATAGAAGAACGTAAACTAATGGTTTTTGGTACAACGGTGACCGGTTCTGAAGATTGAGTTTCAATGGAGACATTCTAAGTGTTCTCTGTCTCTTGACAATGGTGACAGGGAGAGAGTCTCGATAGTCAGTTTGTGTAAGTGGAACACATCAAAAGGGTAAAACTAGGTCCGACTGATGTGCGCACGCACACACGGACGATTCAGTGAAGTCAGCACAGACTGTGAAACGTTGGGATACCTAACATCGGACGGTCCGAGGAGACAGGTACCCTAAGAGGTCCGTTCTTATGACTTCACCCAACGGTACGGGAGGAGGTCCCCGAGAAGGGGTGAGTCCCTATCTTGGGGCATAGGACACAGAGGACGTAACCGTCCGTCCAAGAAATGGCGATCGCGGTGGACCCTTCGGGGTCCGACTTATGTAGGGGGTCGTTTGGTTCAAGGATCATGTTACTACTTTAGGTAGAAATTCAAGGAACTTGATACGATAAATTGTCTGGGACTGGACCTCCATGACGTATACGTTGAGGAGTATTCCGTCGATCAATTGTAATGGTCGACGTCTTGCACCTGAAGAGATGGTCGTCTTCGACGTCGACTCGTTGGTGACGGTTTATTCCTTCCCTGTAACGTCAGCGAGGGTCACCTGTCACCAAAAAAGAGAGTTGTATTAATTGATGTCCACAGTGGTCTTTTACAGACCTCTCTCCGGATATTTACGTTCACTACACTTCCATAGTCTTTATTATTCTTAGTAGAACCTATGTATAAATCTTTACGACTCCTACAAGCTCCGACCACTTTTTGTCACATACACAATTTCAAAAATCCCTAACTATCAGGATGTCGTCCCGGAGGGACCATGGAGTCGACCATTTCTGAGGTAGACGTTACGTCCTCTGGGACCAAGTTAAGGACCCAACCCTTCAAGGGGACCTCTTCCCCATCCGATGGGTGAGGTCATAAGAACCCAAAGGGACCATCGAGTCTACCATTTATTAGGCGGACGTTATACCCTCTGGACCCAAACTAGGGACCCAACTTTTCTAGGGGACCTTCTCACGTACCGTTGGGTGAGTTCATAAGAACGGACCTTTTAGGGGTACCTGTCTCCTCGGACCTCCCGACGTCAGTTAGGTACCCCAGCGTTTCTTAGTCTGTGCTGACTCTCTGATTCGTGTCGTGTCAGGATGTCATTCTCGTTACACACTTCGTTTCCTCCGATCTTCTAGTGCTTTCGACAGGAACCAACACTTAATGGAGATGGGCACCCAAACAACACCAACAAATATTTTACTTTATCTAAACCCCATACCGATCATCTTCGTAATTGTACCAAACCCTCCTCCTCATCAAGAACCGTATCCAAATGGAATGAGAATGATAAAATCCCTACTCCCGGTAAAAAAGAAAGACAATTTACGTACATAAAGTGAAAAAACGATGTTTTCTAGTTACCTTGTATCCTAAGGAAAATATTGTAAAATTCTTTTAGAACGACTTTGTTTAGAGAAGATTCTACAACCCCTTAAGGTCCAGCATACTTTCCTTTTGATCTCCGTCTCCTTGTGTCGGACCTTAAGAGAACAGATGCCGTAGTGTCTTGTACGAGTTGAGGTATACCCTGGTAGGGGGTTCACTGAAGGTGTTAAAGGGACTCTACTTAATCTGGTGAATTGACCACAAGGTCAATGTAGAACTCGGAGATTTTCGGGTTGTTTTTGTATTAGTCGTAACATGTATACTCTATACGTAATTTTAATTTTTTCGTTTGAAATTATTTAATCAACGTTCCTCGGGGGTTTACTCAAAGGAACATTGCCCTTGGATAAGAATAAGTATTGACATAGATGGTATCTTTAAAAAAAAAAAAAATTAAAATTTTAGAAATTAAGAATGTACGCAAGGGTTGTGGTATCTTTAATTGTATCGCGGACCGTGTATCATCCCTGAACTCAAAGAATTTTAACTTAATTTTTCCCTTACATTTAGTTCCACTTTCCTTGATTACCTCTGTTAGGTAACACTTCCATAAATCGGTTCGTTCAATGTAGGACTGATATGGATCCCGTGGTTCGATAACTAGAGTGTACCGAGAGGATTGACCTCTTGATTCTAAAGGGTAAAAAAAGGTAATTACCTTTCTCGTTGATGAGATTCGGATAGGAAAGAAATAGTGTCCCTGACTATAATTTCCCGATAAAAAAAAAATTTAACTTCCTATTAACGAAATATATATAATGACACAACCAAAAACGGTATGTAGTTGTACTTAGTCGGTATTCATGTGTATATAATTTCCCGAGAATTATGTTCTAAGAAATCTTTCGTCTTTAGACAAAAGGTAGTTGTTGACTGAGTAAAATTTACTAGTTTAAGACACACATCAGTGTACCAGATTATGACAAGTTCTTTTAAAAAGATTGGGTCTTTACCCCTTGTACACATATGGACACCGTCTAAGTACAACTACATACCGTTTTGGTTATGTTATAACATTTCATTAATTGGAGGTTAATTTTATTTATTTAAATATAAATTTTTTTCTTTTTCTTTAAAGACAGCATGTTGTTTGACAAAACGGTTTGAGAAAAAAATTCTTTTACGTTAAATAGTACTTAACCAATGGTTGTTTATTGTTGTTACAACAGAGAGATTAGAAAAGAATGAATTTAGGACTTCTAAGACGAAAAATGACTTAACAAATATCCGGTATTTAAAATTAAACTTTGTACAAAGTACTATTGTATTAAACAGGTAGACCTACGTTATCCCCTTTTTTTCTTTGCTTTTCTTAATCAAGGATTTTCCACCGGGTCTTGGGATACTCTCATTTCTTAAGATTACATCTCATCCCAGATACATTTTGACCCATGACAACTCTGATGGTTTTTGCGTGAACTAAAGACGGTTTGAACGTACTTATTACTTTTAGTTTTAGTTCGACAGATTTGTTTACTTTTTCGATTCGAGATGATTACGTCCGAAGGAATTTCCAAAATAATAACGTTTTATTACATGTAATGGATTTTTAAATTACATGTGATCCGAAATTTATTTTTCAGTCAAGGGAGGGGGGTGGTGTAAAGTCTAATGATGGTTATACAAATTGTTACAATTGGTACTAATTGTTAAAGGGTTCGTATGAAAGTCTCTAAAAGAAACGTATATGTTCGTATACACATTATTAACTAAAAATACGTTTATTATGGTATGTATACAGAACCCATAGAGAGGGTCGTTCTTGTCTATCTCATAGTGTAGATAAAATCGTCACCGTATTATAAAGTATTGATATTATATGGTATAAATACATATCGACCAATAAAATATCTATAGACCAACAAAGATCAAAAAAGATAAGTCAAGTCAAGTCAAGTCAAGTCAGCAAGTCAGCACAGGTTGAGAAACGCTGGGGTACTTAGTGTCGTGCGGTCCGGAGGGTCGGGTAGTGGTTGAGGACCTCAAGTGAGTCTGAGTACAGGTAGATCAGTTACTGGTAGGTCGGTAGAGTAGGAGACAGTAGGGGAAGAGGAGGACGGGGGTTAGGGAGGGTCGTAGTCTCAGAAAAAGTCACTCAGTTGAGAGGTGTACTCCACCGGTTTCATGACCTCAAAGTCGAAATCGTAGTAAAGGAGGTTTCTTTAGGGTCCCGACTAGAGGAGGTTGTGGTACGTCACAAGGTTTCTTATCGTTCCTCTATATTCTTTCGGAAGGATTTACTTGTTACGTTGTTTTATCTCCTTTTGTTATCTTACCTTTTCTGATCTCTAGAGAAGTTCTTTTAATCTCTATGGTTCCTTTGTAAAGTATGTTTCTACTCGTGTTATTTCCTGTCTTTACCATCCCTGGATTTTCTTCGTCTTCTAAAATTCTTCTCCACCGTTCTTATGTGCCTTCTTGATATGTTTTTTCTAGAAGTACTGGGTCTATTGGTGCTACCACACTAGTGAGTAGATCTCGGTCTGTAGGACCTTACGTTTCAGTTCACCCGAAATCCTTCGTAGTGATGCTTGTTTTGACTTCCACTACCTTAAGGTCAACTCGATAAAGTCTAGGATTTTCTACGACGACACTTTCACGACGTGAGTTATACGGTCGTTTAGACCTTTGAGTCGTCACCGGTGTCCTGACCTTTTCCAGTCACAAGTAAAGTTAGGGTTTCTTTCTGTTACGGTTTCTTACGGGTTTGATGTCGTGTTAGTGTGAGTAGAGTGTGTAATCATTTCATTACGAGTTTTGAGAGGTTCGGTCCGGAATTGTTATGTACTTGGTTCTTAAAGGTCTACAAGTTCGACCAAAATCTTTTCCGTCTCCTTGGTCTCTAGTTTAACGGTTGTAGACGACCTAGTAACTTTTTCGTTCTCTAAAGGTCTTTTGTAGATGACAACGAAATAACTAGTGTGGTTTAGGAAACTGACACACCTAGTGTTGTTTGACACTTTCTAAGAATTTCTATACCCTTACGGTCTGGTGGACTACCCCTGATATCGGTACTTTAATTTTCTGAGAACGAGGAAACCTTCTTTTCGATACTGGTTGGATCTGTCACAGAATTTTTCATCTCTGTAATGAAATGGTTGTTTCCAGACAGATCAGTTTCACTTTCACTTCAGCGAGTCAGTACATGCTGAGAAACGTTGGGGTACCTGACATCGGATAGGCCGAGGAGGCAGGTACCCTAAAAGGTCCGTTCTCACAACCTCACCTAACGGTAACGGAAGAGGTCGGTTTCTATACCAAAAAGGTCATCAGTATATACCTACACTCTCAACCTAATATTTCTTTCGACTCACGGTTTCTTAACTACGAAAACTTGACACCACAACCTCTTCTGAGAACTCTCAAGGAACCTGACGTTCCTCTAGGTTGGTCAGGTAGGACTTCCTTTAGTCAGGACTTATAAGTAACCTTCCTGACTACGACTTCGACTTTGGGTATACCCGGTGGACTACGCTTCTTGGCTGAGTAACCTTTTCTGGGATTACGACCCTTTATAACTTCCGCCCTCCTCTTCCCCTACTGTCTCCTACTCTACCAACCTACGGTAGTGGTTGTGCCACCTGTACTCAAACTCATCCGAGACCCTCAACCACTAACTGTCCCTTCGGACCGTACGACGTCAGGTCCCCCAGCGTTTCTCAACCTGTGTTGACTCGTTGACTTGACTTGACTACCAGTAGAAACATGTATAAAGAATCCCGTGTACATTCTTGACAATCTACTTTCTATTGTATACTCTTATATTTTACCACTTTAAAGAAACCTTTTATCAAACCAGTAAAGAGTTTTACAATTAGTGTCACAGTGGTATTCTGAATCGTTAAGATGAGGGTCAATGTATGGTTCCTCTTTACCTTTGTATAAAAATACGTTTTGAAACATGAGTTCACAAGTGTCATGGTAATAACTATTATCGTTTTTGGACCTTTGTTGAGTTTACAGATAGTTGACTACTGACCTAATCGTTTTACACCGTATGGATATGTTAATACAATGAGTCAGTATTGTTCTTATTTCATGACTAAGTACGATTTTGGATCGACTTGGAACCTTTATAATTATGCTATGACTCTCGAGTGTTTTCAAGCATAGAAGACCTAAAGTGAAAATGTTTTAAAGGTGTTATCCGTTTAGGTATATCTATCTTTCATCTAATGACCAATGGTTTACCACCCCTCTCCCTTCCTACCCCTCACTGATGAAGAAAAATCTCACTATTTTTACAAAACCTCAATATACCACTACCGATGTGTTAGAACGGTTATATGATTTTTTGTAACTTAACATGTGAAATTTATCAACTTGAAGTACCATATAATTAATACAGAACCATAAAGTACCCTTTATCTATCCCTTTGTCACCTTTGTCACAGTCTGAAACAAAAAACCCCGACGTTTTAGTGACGTCGGTACCACTACCACTGACGTCGGTACTTTAATTTTCTGCGAATGAGGAACCTTCTTTTCAATACTGGTTGAATCTATCGTATAAGTTTTCGTCTCTGTAATGAAACGGCTGATTCCAGGCAGATCAGTTCCGATACCAAAAAGGATACCAGTACACACCTACACTCTCAACCTGACACTTCTTCCGACTCGTGGCTTCTTAACTACGGAAACTTGACACCACAACCTCTTCCGAGAACTCTCAGGGAACCTGACGTTCCTCTAAGTTGGTCAGGTAAGACTTCCTCTAGTTGGGACCCTAAAGAAACCTTCCTTACTACGACTTCGACTTTGAGGTCATGAAACCGGTGGAGTACGCTTCTCAACTGAGTAACCTTTTTTGAGACTACGACCCTCCCTAACCCCCGTCCTCCTCTTTCCCTGCTGGCTCCTACTCTACCGACCTACCGTAGTGCCTGAGCTACCTGTACTCAGACTCGCTTGAGACCCTCTACCACTACCTGTTCCTCCGGACCGCACGACGCTAAGTACCTCAGCGTTTCTCAGCCTGTGTTGACTCACTGACTTGACTTGACTTGACTTGACTTCCATCAAAATTTTCATTGTATTTCGGAAAGTTTCTTTCCAGTCAGACCTTATATATAAGAGGTTACTTTATGGAAATAGAACCCTATAAAGGAAGTCAAAGTCAAGTCAAGTCAAGTCAAGTCAGCGAGTCAGCACAGGTTGAGAAACGCTGGGGTACTTAGCGTCGTGCGGTCCGGAGGGACAGGTAGTGGTTGAGGGCCTCAAGTGAGTCTGAGTGCAGGTAGCTCAGTCACTGCGGTAGGTCGGTAGAGTAGGAGACAGCAGGGGAAGAGGAGGACGGGTGTTAGGGAGGGTCGTAGTCTCAGAAAAGGTTACTCAGTTGAGAAGCGTACTCCACCGGTTTCATGACCTCAAAGTCGAAGTCGTAGTAAGGAAGGTTTCTTTAGGGTCCCAACTAGAGGAAGTCTTACCTGACCAACCTAGAGGAACGTCAGGTTCCCTGGGACTTCTCAGAAGAGGTTGTGGTGTCAAGTTTTCGTAGTTAAGAAGTCACGAGTCGGAAGAAGAGTCAGGTTTAGAGTGTAGGTATGTACTGGTGTCCTTTTTGTGTCGGAACTGATTTGCCTGGAATCAGCCGTTTCATTACAGAGACGAAAACTTATATGATAGATCCAACCAGTATTGAAAAGAAGGTTCCTCATTC
>SJYO01025352.1:0-163118 GCA_006410555.1 Capra ibex | reverse complement strand
ATTTATTCGTCCCACTGTTATATGTCGGAACTGCATGAGGAAAAGGACAAACCTTGGTCAGACAACAAGGTACAGGTCAAGATTGACAACGAACGACTGGACGTATGTCTAAAGAGTTCTCCGTCCAGTCCACCAGACCATAAGGGTTGAGAACTTCTTAAAAGGTGTCAAATAACACTAGGTGTGTCAGTTTCCGAAACCGTATCAGTTATTTCGTCTTTATCTACAAAAAGACCTTGAGAGAACGAAAAAGGTACTAGGTCGCCTACAACCGTTAAACTAGAGACCAAGGAGACGGAAAAGATTTTGGTCGAACTTGTAGTCCCTCAAGTACCAAGTGTATGACGACTTCAGACCGAACCTCTTAAAACTCGTAATGAAATGAAGTACAAAGGAAGTATGGGGTCTTTTTTTTTACGGAAATATATAAAAGAGAGTGGTTTGTCAAATTATAGATTAAAACTATAGATTATCGAAGTATAGATTAATAGAATAAAATTATAATACTATACTTGAAAAAGAGTAAAGTTTTAGTACTAAAAATTACCGAAATATTGAAAGATAAGATACGGATATGGTATTAGATAAAAAAAATTAAAAGTTGATAAAGAGGGTGGTCTGTAAAATTACAAAGAGTAAAGGGTTTCCTTTACTGACACAAATTTAATGTTCTCTTTTTTAATTTAGTTTCTAATCGAAAGTCTCTGGTCAAATTTACAGAAAAATTTATGTTAAAGGCACGATAACAGACAAAGATTAATATTTTCATCGTGTATAAGTGACATACTTTAAACCTTTTCAGTATTTTTACGGATTTTTCTTCTTTCATTTCTCATAGACAGTAGAGTTGTGGGTCTCTATTAATAACAATCGTAAATTCACATAAAAGAAGATTAGAAAATTATATGAAAACGAATACTTTAACCGTAGTGTGAGACGTATGTGTTGAAGTATAGATTAAAAGAATAAAATTATAATACTATAGTACTCGAAAAATAGTAAAGTTTTAGTACTAAAAATTACCGACTTATTGAAAAATAAGATACGGATATGGTATTAGAAAAATTGATCAAAGGTTAAAAAACTATAAAGTAACAAAGACTAAAAATGACGATGTCAAAAACATCGATTCGGAAAAAAGATTGTAAAAATTGATAAAGAAATACTATTTATAGATTGTCACTTTTACGATCCAGTTTTCTATACGCGTATAATTTCAAACCCCGTGTATAAGAGTTTGACGGGAAGTCTTTCCAGTCTGGTCAAATGTGGAGGTGATCGTGACAAAGAGGGAATTCGACAGATTGTGACCGACTCTGTTATAGTAAAAATTAAAAAACTAACAATAGTTACACAATCCATAATTATCTCGTGCACTCAAGTAACAGGATATATAGTACGGATAACGGGTAAAAATAAAGAAAAGATAAAAACGCACATACGTACAAACACGTTTACCAGATAAGTAGAGTAAACAGAGAAACAGACAACACTACAAACGTAAAAAGAATAATTAGATAT
Source organism: Capra ibex (assembly GCA_006410555.1). Classification (NCBI taxonomy): domain Eukaryota; kingdom Metazoa; phylum Chordata; class Mammalia; order Artiodactyla; family Bovidae; genus Capra; species Capra ibex. The sequence continues at coordinate 161,597 of SJYO01025352.1, read as the reverse complement.
TCTCACGGAATATATAATTATTGTAGTTCATAAACAGATTGTATATATGAATGGGTAATTTCCCGTAAAGGTATGGATGTCATGATAAAATTAAGAAATCTCAGAAATATAGAAATAGTCCCTTCAAAAGGTTTTAGGTTTCTACTTTTTCCTCTCTTTTAGAGAAAAGGAAAGAAAAGGGGTGTTTGATCTTCTATATTCTTTGAGTGTTTACTAGAATTTTTATACCTGCCGCAGTAATCTCTTTATTAAGTCAGAGTGAATGTCTAAGTAATTACCGGGGATATTTGTGGGAAAGAGGGTTCAGAGTGACCCGCGGATTACGGACAAGATTTAGTTGTCAGGATCTCTGACTCCCGGACGAGTTGGAAGAGAAAGGTAGCCGTTGAGTTTGACGTCGAAAGGAGTATCAGGGTCCGTAACATTGTGAACGATCATGAATTTCTCGTTTCAGATCTCTAAGATTAGTGATCCAGATTAATGTTTCTTCCCTTTTAAAAGTGACTTTTCAATTATTTTCTTTTGTTAATGATTCGGTTAACCCTAGGGTAAGAGAACTGTCTGACTATTACACCTAATCCGACATAAAGGTTTTGGACTGAGGACTTGGTGTAGATACTCTTTCTCCCTTTTAGAGAGGAAGAATACTAAGTTCTCTTTTCCCGGGAACCCTCGGAGTATTTTATGTGAGACAAACTTGGTATATCTCAGACCCCATCCCTTCCTGAACTGAAAGACTATTAAACAATAGTAAACTTCCGGGACTCCAAGTTTATTAGTGAAACACAGGTGTTTAATTACAGACTTTATGGTGGTACTCAAATCTGATTTGTGGGTCACGACTGAAGTTCTCAAACTGATCCGTCTCTGTGGAGTCACTTTCTCTCGATAGACCGAGGGAGGTTCCGAGTTCATTTCTTTCGGCTCCTGGTTTCTTGGCTACGAAAGTTTGACCACGACCTCTTCTGAGAACTCTCAGGGAACCTGTCGTTCCTCTAGTTTGGTCAGTTAGGATTTCCTTTAGTCAGGACTTATAAGTAACCTTCCTGACTACTACTTCGACTTCGAGGTTATGAAACCGGTGGACTACCCTGAATCACTAACTTGTTGTTATTCCGTGTTCATACTTACTCCGTAAAACCCCTCCTTCTATCATACTACACGTCTCACGGATTCCTCCGTTTGTTCTCACCAGGTACTTAGACGTGTTCCGGTGTTGACTACTTCCTGTCGACATTTATGGTAACGAGGTCGCCCACGTTCACTTATCGTCAAGAAAAGATCATGTGTTCCCAAAACGGTAAAGATCACGGAGGAAACTAGATCTATTCTGAGTAAAAGTGGGTTCCTTTGTTCTTTCATAGATGTAGATACTCACTAGTACACTGAAAACAGAAAGCAAGGACACCACATAGTGTAACTGACTAAACTCATACAACTTGGTAGGAACACTGGGACGCTACTTAGGTTTGACTAACATCACACACCCGGAAAAATTCACAACGACCTAAACGATTATGAAATAACTCCTAAAAACGTAGATATTAGTAGTTTTTAAAACCGGACATTAAAAGAAAAAACCAATATAGGGTTTCAAAGATCTAAAGAAAATATAGAAGTACTGTCTCGAAACAGTGTATTAAGATAGATATCTGATCCCTGTCAAGTTTTACAAATCATACATAATAGAGTAAATATAAAACCTTGGTGTAATAGTTCCAGTGACGATAATAATAGAAGTAAACTGTCTATTCCTTTGACTATTTCTTCTTTGTCTTGACTCTAAACTGAGTTCAAAACCTCTGTAATTTCAAATATAAAGTTAGGTACAAACCTTCGTTAAACAGGTAACGGTTTTTCTATCGTAAGTACGGTTTTTCATAACAGTGATAAGGTAAAGTCGAAAGTGTAATATAAAACCCACCAGAAATTCCTCAATAAATTTACCCCCCTTTAAAAACTCTTCAAATGTTACTCACCCTCGTGTTCGAAATTTTAGTCTGTCTGAATCTTAGTACAGATTTAAGACGGTGTGGGATCGTACCACTGAAAGTCGCAATCAATTGTAACGACTCACAGTTAAAGAAGTAGCGATTGACTAAACTATTAGTATTAGAGATGAAAGATCCCAACAACACTTCTAGTGTACTCAATTATAAACATTTTTCGAACGTCATCATGGATCTTGGATCGTTCACGAGTTACTCAAATCGAATATGTATACTATTTCGAGCTCTTCTGAAATCCCTGTGAGATCTCAAATCGAAGTCCAATTTTATTCCCGTTCTTTTTATGTGTCCGTGATCGAGGTCGTTCCCGTAGTGGTAAGGTCTGTTTCGGAAGAGAACGAGTCATTAAGTCAGAAGAGTCAGTGGGGACTCATCAGAAGGGAAGTTGTAAGTCCATGTTTCGATAGCATGTCAGAAGTGAAGGTCAAACAAAGAGACTAAGTGGTCTTCAAACAAATAGTTCGAACCCTTTGAGTTTTACGTTTAGACTCAAAGGAGTAGAAGTCACCTAGTTTTCCTCTATTGGTTTTAGTACAAATTTAAAAGTCTGACTTTTTTTTTTAGTTTAAATTAGTATTTCGGTTTTCTGGTATCTAATATTGTCTTACGGGTTCCTTTTATCTATGTTCGTCTAGACCTAAATTTGTACTGAGACAGTATCCGACACACTGGAATCCGTTCGTTGAATGGAAAGAACTCAGAACAAAAGATATTTTAATTCCTGTCGTCACCAACGATGTAGACCATTTACTTTACAACCCGAAGTTTCACGAACGTTTGTGATTCCCTGATTTATGATATATTGACCACCCATACTATTACATCAGTTTGTACGTTTCTTTTAATGATTTTTAGTTTTAGTGACGTTTTGACCAAATTTTTGAGATTGTCTTTTGTGATAGTGACTTAATATTTAGTAGATAATGAGTAAATAATAATGATAATAAAACTGACGGTATCAAAATCGTTTGTATCCGTATTAAACTTCGTTTTCCTCATTTATCCCTAGACACCCCTTTAAGGTTTCTTTTGTACACCTGTTCAAAATCCCGACATCTACCGTGATCAAGAAGACTTACAGAGTAAGAGTCATTTTACATGCCGAAGGAAAAAAGAACTAAGCCCCCAGTTCCCTTCCTATTTCCTATTTCCTAATGAGTCTCGCTTCCCGAGAGGTTCTGGGGTGTCTTTTCTTTTCACATACTTCTATGTAAGATTCGATATTTCCTGCTTGGGGCGTCGGCAGGACTGGGAGAGGGGTTGTTTAGGGTAAGAATCCAGGGACCTAGGGAAAGGGGTCGACTCGCGCCCGACAGTCCTGACGTAACGACGGTACACCGGTGATCCCGTGAGAGCCAGGGGGTGGGGTGAGGGGAGCTGGGGAAGGGAGGGTGTGTTAAAGGATCTCTAATTAGTCTTTTAAACATAACGAATCGATACAACTCTACCTCATTTTAAAAACTTCTCACCGGAGTGTCTCTTCGATTTCTTTTTGTTATATCTTTATTCTTTTCTTTGTTAAGTCCTGGTCCCTCCGGTTACTTAAGTCTCTAGTGATTAAAGAAAGGAGAGGAAAAGATTTGAGATTAGTGTAAGGAACCGTCAATAGGTGATTTAAAATTTACTCGAATAAGAGGTCGGTTTGTTAAGATGGAGGTTAAGAGATAGGTCTCTTTAAGAACATCTACTCGTCTTTGTCCATAAACGTTCCTACGAGTCATGACAAACTTTACTTTTTTCTTTTTTCCTCCCCCCTCTTTCCCTCCTTCCTCTCCTCTCTTCCTCTCTCTCTCCTCTTTCTCTCTCTCCTCTCCCTCTTTCTCTGTGTACGTGTCTCTTACTCCTTTATTTCTTTCTCTCTCATAAATGTAGTCGATATCAAATATATCAGTCATAGTATAAGGTGTGACCCGTTGGTAAATTTTCCTTTATCTAGACAGATACGACTGGGTCTTTGTCTCAACATTGTGGACAATAACTTATGTTTTTTCGTTCGATATCTTGTTACGTATATCGTTGTATAAGTACACTTTTGTGTTTTGGTTTATTATATAAAGATAAACATGTATATATCAGTTTAAGTATCTTTCTAAAGATTCCTACGTGTAGTGTGACTACCAGTTCCATCCAGTTTCTCTTAAAAACGAAACAGAAACAACACACGTAAAAATTTACTCTTACATAGGGTATATGAGTACAAAAAAGGAAGATTAATCTTTTATATTAATATTGGAGGTCGGTGTATGGTCCTGGAAGTTCACCGAAGGATACCCATGACCTTGTTGGGTCCCGGTAGGAGTAACGTCACTCTCGTCCGAGTCTAACGAGCGAAGTAAGGATGAAGTCTAACCGACGGAGGTGTCAGAAGAATCTAAGGAGGGATTAGAAACCAACCTTAAAGAGAAAGACGTCGAGAATACGTAGTAAGTAAGTTTAAGTAGTCAAGAAAGACTCACGGGTGAGAGACGATTCCTAACTTTTATTTTAAAATTCACATTTTGTTTTTTACAACGGGGTATTCAGTCAAGATGGATATTATGTGGGACTTTCCTTAAGTCCCGTTTTTAATCTTTATTCTCTGAGACAGTAGACCTCTTTGACCATCCTGTCCCGAAATTATATCACTCTATAAGAGTCCTTTTTAAAAACTACTTACACGTAAGAACGTAGAAGAGTATAAATCTTTTCGTAATTTTGGTAATCGATTCTACAACAAGGAGCACTGATCAACGATCGTTGGAAGACGGTTCTACACACGAACCAACGTAACATGGGAGAAACGGTTTTAGTGTATGTATGCTAGAGGGGGGAATGGTGAACCCTCATCAAGGAATCTCGGTAGACTCTCCGAAAAAGGACCCGATATCAGGAGTCATTCAGGGACTTATTTTGACTTTGAGTGTCGAGAGTCTAACACACACATACACACAAGTTCAGTTGTACGTAGACACGATACAGTGAAGTCAGTACAGGTTGAGACACTGGGGTACCTGACATTAGGTGGTCCGAGGAGACAGGTACCCTAAGAGGTCCGCTCTTACGACCTCACCCAACGGTATGGGAGGAGGTCCCTTAGAAGGACTTGGTACTTAACTTGGGTGTAGAGAATACAGAGGAAGTAACCACCCGTCCAAGAAATGGTGTTCCAGGTGGACCCTTCGGGAAACGATGACGATGACGACGATTCAGTGAAGTCAGCACAGGTTGAGACACGCTGGGGCATCTGCCGTCGGGTTGTCCGAGGGAACAGGGACCCTAAGAGGTCCGTTCTTGTGACCTCACCCAACGGTAAAGGGAGAGGTTACGTACTTTCACTTTTCACTTTCACTTCAGCGAGTCAGCACAGACTGAGAAACGTTGGGGTACTTGACGTCGGATGGTCCGAGGAGGTGGGTACCCTAGAAGATCCGTTCTCATGACCTCACCCCACGGTAACGGAATTCAGCTGTATGACACACTTTCAGCGAGTCAGTACAGACTGAGAAACACTGGGATACTTGATATGTCAGGTACCTTAAGAGGTCCGGTCTTATGACCTCACCCATCGGTAAGGGAAGAGACCCCCTAGAGGGTTAGGTTCCTAGTTTGAGACCAGAGAGCGTAATGACTCACTGAAATTCAGCTGTATTCATAGTTAATTTTTTGTCTGTCGGAAAGGAATACTAGATGTCCAATTTCAGTCATGACGAGTCTACTTCATGACTCAAAGTCAAAGTCGAGACTTACCGAACCTACGTCACAGGAGTAGATATTGTACTCTATTATTACAGTGGATTAAGTGTTTCAACAGTACTTCTAAGTTACTTCATCGCGTTCGTTGGGTACCTCGTCTCATGGACCTTCTATCGTTGACGAGTCTCTTACTAGTGGGTAGAGGAAGGTGTCTGAAACACGAAAGGACGTGAGTTGAAAGGTTTTATTATGATAGATAAAATCATTTGTGAAGACAACGAAAATGATATACGGTCCACGATAAGATTCACAAAATGTTGATAACCAAGGAAGTTAGAACATTTGTTGGGATATTTTGTCTATGATAACAAGGGTAAAGGTCTACTCCTTCAACTACGTGTTCAATTTGTTAAACGGGTTTCAGTAATTGACGGGTCAATCATTCACCGTCTCTGTCCAAAACTTCGGTCTGACAGATTACGATCTCAGACACAAGAATTGTTGATAAGAAAGTAACGTTCACAGAGATACCAATGTCTGAGGACAGGAAGAAGGAGGTTCTAGGTAAAGAGAAAAAGACATTAGCAAGTTGTTTACGAATAACTTCTGGACGTTACAAGGTCCGCGACAAGATCCGTTCAGGATCTCGCTACTTATTCTCGTTCATGGACGGCGGTAGTTCACAGATCATCCCATGTCCTCCATTCCTCACCACTCCCTGTTGTTTCTTTCGATTTGTACATAGATAAACTTCTTTTATTGTATTTCTACTCAGAATAAGTGAAACAGACTTGTATCAAGTAGAGATACTTGATCGGCGATAAATTCTGTTAAAGAGGAGAACCTCTTTCAGTCCAAACAAGACTCGAGCACCCTTCCGTACACCGAAGATACAGTCAAAGAAGGAGTAGAGTACGGGAGAACGAACGGCCTTATCGTCCTTCGACGTCGAACAAGAGAAAGTCTTCGGGTTCCGGGGTACCCCGGACGGGTGGAACAAGGACAAAGTATCCTCGGTTTATGAAGAGGCACATAAATGTCTCGTTTCTAATGTTATAAAGGACTCCGACTCTTACGAGTCCAGAGAGCGTCGAGTTTAAGAGTCGAGAAGGGTGTAGGGTTCTTCGAGAGAAGACCCAGGACTACTAGAGTGTCACAAGGTTGGTTCGGTCAAACTGTATTAGTTTTATCAAGGTTGTAGGTCCTTGGTAAGTAAGATGTAGGTTGAATTCTCTTCCGCACGATTCAAAGAGGTCAGCATAGACGGAGAAACTCTGGGACACCTCCTGACATCGGACGGTCAGAGGAGATAGATACCCTAAGAGGTCCGTTTTTATGACCTCACCTAACGGTACGAGAGGAGACCCCCTAGAAGAGCTGAGTTCCTAGTTTTGGGACAAAGGACGTGTCTGTCCTCCCAAGAAATGGTGTTCGTGGTGGACCCTTCGGGTGAGACATGGAAATTTCTAGTGAGACGGTAATTTTTACCGGGTATAGGTGTTTTCGTTTAGTTCTATTAAGTACATTGTTTGGGTGAGATAGTTTGTTTGTTTTTTCGGGTGTAACTCATAATTGTTGATAGAGACCACACACTTGTCTGCGACGGAGGGTATTTGGGTAAGGTTTAGGGAAAACAACAACAATAACAGTCTTGAGGAACTAAGTCCCCCGGTGAAAGTTGGGCATAGACTAAGACGCGGATTTATGGAAGAAAGAGTCTTCCTCGACGACCGTTATCCGGGACCCCAGGGACGAAGATCGGTCGTTGACCCATCCAGAATCGTTAATTCTCACATTCAAGACCTCAGTCTCTTAAACCCAATCTACGGGTCGAAACGGTGAATGACCGAAACATTAACACTATAATATTAATCATTATTTTTCATATTTAAACCACAAGTAGGACAAAGACCGTGTCTTGAGGATTTTGGGAACCTTAAAGGATGCACAATTCACACTATTTACACAGAAAACAATACAATTATTCTACTGAAACCTGGTGTGGATTCCTACCCCCGAGAAACGGTCCTCTTGGTTGGTTCATTAATTTTTTAACCTTGAAAGTCAAGGTTGGTGGACTGGAGACACCTCCCCTACCGGACCTTTAAATTAGTTAGTGGTCACCGACTACTAAATTAGTTAGGACGGAGACATTACTTCCGAGGTTCTTTTTTTTTTTCTTGTTCTAAGTTTCACGAAAACACAACAACTTATACACCATTAATCCCCTGTCACCATACGAACCTCTCCGGTACCTTCGATACACGTGAAAGGAATACTCTGTTGGAAGTTTTCTTACTGTATCGACAACTCCTATATTATATTTGACCAATCTTGATTGATCCAGGATTTACCGTCTACTCAACTGAAGGTGATCTTGAACTCGGAGTCATATTTGAGTGACATTATGTAGTCGTTCGATTTATTGTGAAGTGTCCACGGTTCTGTCAAGACTCCGACTGGTATTTTCCGGTTTTTCACCCGTCACTGGGTGAAGAACCTTTAGGGACAGGGAAGGGGGTTTATCAACCTTATTAAGAGGGTGAATTGTCGGATACTTTAATGGGTAAGAATATTGACTGTTGAGGTATGGGACCGTGAAGAGTGGAAGACTCTACTGGGTCTGAGATGTCACACGAATAGAGGGTCTTATTTGGAAGAAAGTGGAAGGATACCGACTGAGAACTCAAGAAAGGACACACTCCGGTTCTTGGGTGTAAACCGTCGGGAGGGTCCCTGAACAGACTCTGTGCCCTACACTCGTAGGAGAGTACGAGGTGAAAGAAAGGACGTTGTAAGTGTGGAACGGGATACGGAGACAGAAGGTAGCCTCAATATAGGAAAATATTATTTGATCATTATTAGATCATACCTTTTACAAAGAAACTCAAGACACTAGACGAGATCGTTTAATTAACTTAGGCTTCCCCCCGGTAACCTTAGACGTTAGATGTCGGTCATTCATTGTTTGTGTCCACCTTTGGAGTGAATACTGACCTCAGACTTACCCTCTTCCTGTTATGACACCCTGACTCAGGAATTGGACACCCTAGATTAAAGAGAGGTCCATCTACAGTCTTAAATCAACATAACATCCTGTGTGTCGAACACAACGTCTTAACTAATCACCACATTAACTAATCACCACACCTTTTTGGGTGTGTGTAATTTAACCCAAGTCTTATAATCATTGGTATTTGGAACCAAACGAGAACACATTTTACCCTTATTAATATGAATGATGGAGGACTCCAATAACACTTCTGACTCTATTACGTACATTTCACGAATCGTGTCATTTACGAGTCAATTACTTGATGGTTTTTTTCCAACTACAGAAAGAATAAGAAGAAGAACCGACAGAATAGAGTAAGAAGTATACGAGGGACTCTTTAAAAATATACCAAGTATCAAAACTTATGACGTTTATATAACTACTGAGGATTTAAAGTGAGACCCGAAGGGAGCACCGAGTCACCATTTTTTTTTAGACGGACTGTTACGTCCTCCGTACTCAACTAGGGACCCAACCTTTCTAGGGGACCTCTTCCTTTACCGTTGGGTGAGGTCATAAGAACGGACCTGTTAGGGTACTTGTCTCCTCGGACTTCCCGATGTCAGGTACCCCAGTTTTTCTCAACTTGTCCCGAATCGATGATTTGTCCCGAAGGGACACGGAGTCTCCAATTTCGCAGACGGAGGTTACGCCCTCTGGGCCCAAGCTAGGGACCCAGCCCTTCTAGGGGACCTCTTCCTTTACCATTGGGTGAGGTCATAAGAACGGACCTCTTAGGGTACCTCCCTCTTCGGAGCATCCGATGTCAGGTGCACCAGCGTTTCTCAGGCTGTGCTGACTCGTTGAAGTGAAAGTGAAAAGAAATCGATGATTTGTCGTTTATCGTGGTTGTTCAAAGTGAGATCGGACCTCGATAGAGATCTCGATAAGTTTCACAACTGGTCGATACTCTATTCCTCAAACCGGTCTTACTACGTATAGTTGTATGGTAGTGAAGGAAGGAACTCTTCCAGAAAATTAGTTTTTTAGTCGAGTTGAATCGTCATCCGTGTCACTTTATTAGCTAAATGTCAGATCATCGAGTCAGCCGTTTCGTAGAGGGGCGTTACACCCTCTGGACCCAAGTCAAGATCCCAGCCCTTCTAGGGGACCTCTTCCTTTACCGTTGGGTGAGGTCATAAGAACGGACCTCTTAGGGTACCTGTCTCTTCGGACCGTCCGATCTCAAGTACCCTAGTGTTCTCAGTCTGTACTGAATCGTGAAAGAAAGAAAGTTAAAGAAATTAAACAGTGTGTGGTCGTTGATTCTCAAACGTCTGTATGTACCTCATCATTTCTGCAAAGATTGACCTACAAAAGATATTTATGAACTGGACGGGTGGTTACTTCTTAGTCGATCGTCTGTCGGAGAAAGATCTGTTCATACTGTCTGTACGAGTGGCGGTCGTGACGATGATGATATGAATTGGTGAAAAAGAGAATGCGTAATAGTAGTGTGTCCAGGGTCCAAGGACATAGACACGTGTCTAGAGGTATAGACTGAGGGTCGTGACACACTGGGAGGTCTAATGAGGGGAGGATTGAAACCTTTGAACCGAAAGGACATGTTAACATTCGAGACGAGAGTAAAAACGAAACCATTGAGGTGAGAACGGGACCAAGGTACCTAGGGTTAGATATGAAGTAGTCTGAGAGGTAGTCTCTACTCTCGTAGAATGAATCTCGGGTATCAAAGATACTGGGGGTCAGTTGGTGAGTCTCAGTTCTTGAGTGTCTAAACACACACTTCAATTCATATGTCGATCCCTAGATGAGGTGGACCCTTTGTCGATGTTCGGTATAGGGGTTATTTATAAACCAAAGGAAATTTACCATCTTAACCAATCCGAAACTGGATGTAGAGTTAAGGGTTAGTATCCTCTTTTTCTATAAGACTTAAAAGAACCTTGACATCCATTCTCCGAGAGTGAAAGCCGATTATGGACCAGGTCGTTGAGGTTAGTGGTTGGGTTGGTTTCGATCAAAGGGTCGATTCCCCGTCGGATCTCTGACTGACTTATATTTGAGGGTGACTCGACGTCAATTTTCGGTAGTGTTTGAGGGTCAAAGAGTAAGAGTCGGAGACAAGTCACTTCTAAGGACAAAAGTGAAAACATACTTTTTAATGTGTGTGAGACATGAAATAAAGGGTGACACTAGTAGTCCTAACAGATAGTGGATCAACTTGCGAATGAACAGAAAGTTAGTATCGAGTTTAGAAGACACCGGAGAGTGCAGAAGGGGGATTGGATAATCTTGTATAAGTGAGTATCATAAATGGTTTAAATATTAAAAATATAGACGAATATTAACTTATGGGTATGTAAACACTACGTTGGTGTACTTACCTTTGATATATTCCCGTCTCTGGTACAGATCAAAGGAGTGAGATACCGGTGTAGTGATCGTGTCGTCATTAGTATTTCATCCCTGAGACTAGTTACAAGTGACTCACTTACTGTACTTACTTAATGGTCGTGTCTGGGGAAGGACGATTAGGGACTGGAGACTTTTGTTGAGACGTCGGGATAACACTGATAAATCAGTGTTTCATTTTGGTTTGCCCGAATGTTGACTCAGGTTAAGTTTCTCCCGATGTTTTACTTCTATCTTAAGAAAGGTTAGGTTGGAGTCATACTTATGTGTTAGTATAGACAGTCAAATATTTTACGGGGATAATACAAAAACCACTAATAACTTACCCTAGACACGATCAAACAAGAGTACAGTTGAACCTATGTGACACTTGATATAAAGGGGTTTAGGAGAAGAGACTTACTACAAACGAATCTCAACCGGTTTTCACTCAGACATACTCTAAAGTTACCGTTTTCAGACTTGGACATCGGTAATGTAAGTCAGTCATGGTCATTGGTTTACAGTGTAAACCAATCTTCGTCGCACTTGTTTCCTTAACGGTGGATGTAGATGTTCTTAACTCAGTAGTCGGTGACGTCAGTGACTGGATTTTACTTAAGTCCCACCTTTCGTTATAACTCCGTGGGACACGAGACCCTTTTGACCGTCTTTACCGGGAGTCTGTCTATGAAAGTCCTCTTTTAAAATACTTAGGTCTAAGAATATAGAAGGGTATGAATCTTTTCGTGGTCTTAGGAATCGATTCTATGCATAAGGAACACTGATTGTCATTGGAAGATGGTTCTACACACGAACCGACGTACATGAAGAAGAGGTTTTGGTGAATATATGACTAGAAGGGGGAATTGAGAAACTTTGTCAAGGGGTCTCGAGAGACTATCCGATAAAGGATCCAATATCAGAAGTCATTCAGGGGGTTATTTGGATTTTGAGTATCGAGAGTACAACACGTAAGAAAAAGTCAACCGTTCATTCTCTGTCTCCATAACCATCCAAGGTCAGACAGGAGTGTAAAAAGACGAGGTAGAGGTCGAAAAGAAAGGATGTGGTTCTAGTGGTGACACTGGAGCGTCTCCGTTATAATATTGGTATGTTTCGGTCGTTAGAAGATGTCAGTAGATGTAGTAAGGGGAAGTGTTGGGTCGAGACCTTCGGACTGTACGGATGGAAAGTCTAAAGGGGTGTTGAAAGTTGTGAACGCGGATGAGGTCTCGATAATCACTTGAAAGACCACTAAAAACTTAAGAGGAAAAGTCCGAAATTAAAGGAAGGACGTTATACAAAGAAAATGTCAATGTTCTTCAGATTAAGAATGGTATCTGACCATGTCCTAGAATTTATTAGAAGACTGAACTCCATAGTAACTGAAATTTTTATAAATATACCACGGTCTCATGAATCTTTATAGAGTGAAACGTAAAGAGAGTGAAGGAGATAAAGGACAGAGTAGGTAGGCGTGAAGGAGTAGAAGGTTACCCTTCCTTGTCCTTTTCGAAAGTTTAGGTAAGAATAGAAATGAGAAATAAAAATTTTTTTTTATGAGTTCATTATGTGCTTATGTAAGAGTAGTCCTTCATACTCTCATATGGTATCAATTTTTTAAGTCTTACACTTGGCATGTCTACGTATTATATATTTCATTTGTACTTTCGGAGAGAAGTAGTAAGAGGTATGATATGGTGTGAGGTCTTTATTGGAGTTACGATTGTTAAAACACATGTCTAAAAACGATACGTACACGTTTGTATTAGTGTCTTAAACAAAAAAAAAAGGGGTGTTTTAACCTAGTATGAAGTATATTAAAATACGATAGATGATAAAAGTAGATTTTTATACAGAACCTCTAGAGAGATACAGTCATATCTATTCAGATAAAGTAAAACAAATGTCAACGTGTCATCATAAAGTATCATTCCTCCATGTTATTAAATAAATCAGAAAGGTTATGTCTACCTGGTAATCCAACAAATGTTAGAAAATCTTGATATTTGTAGGAACATATTCAGAGGAACACGTCTACACGTTTGTAAAAATATTCGCTTATACGACGTAGTTTCATATAAACGTAAAATTTAAATCATATTATCACGGTTTAACGGGTTGTCTTATCGGAATAGCTAAATGTAAGGGTGGTCATCACACACTCTTATACAAAGGGAGTAGCATTAGTTGTATTGTATAATGGTTAGGAAATATTAAAAAACGGTTGTTTTACCCGTTTTTTTAGATTGATAACAAAGTAAAAAATTAAGAGGACTAATCATCACTCTTTCTCGTAGAAAAGTACACGAATAACTGGTAATCATAAAGGAGTCACTTAGCCGACAAGTATGGAAACGAGTATAAAGAAAATTTTTTTTGAAAAATAAAATAAATATAACCTCACCGTGGGGTGAGGTCATGAGGACGGACCTTTTAGTGTACCTGCCTCCTCGGGCCATCCGACGTCAGGTACCCCAGCGATTCTCAACCTGTACTGACTCGTTGAAGTGAAACTGAAAAGTGAAAGTACGTAACCTCTTCCTTTACCGTTGGGTGAGGTCACAAGAACGGACCTCTTAGGGACCCTGTCCCCTCGGACCACCCGACGGCAGATACCCCAGCGTCTCAGCCTGTGCTGACTTCGTTGAATCGTCGTCGTCGTCGTCGTATCGGTTAATTGTTACAAAACTATCAAAGTCCGTCTGTCGTTTCCCTAAGTAGGTATGTGTATATACATAGGAAAGAAGGGGTTTGTGGGGAGGGTTGGTCCGACGGTGTACGAAACGAGTATAACGATTACCCAACAGTGAAAGAATTACTAGACATCTCGTCAACCATACAATATCTACTCTAGTGACTGAGCTACCTGTACTCAGACTCACTTGAGGCCCTCAACCACTACCTGTCCCTCCGGACCGCACGACACTAAGTACCCCAGCGTTTCTCAGCCTGTGCTGACTCGCTGACTTGACTTGACTTGACTTGACCATACAATACCTACAATTATTAAACATAAATATATACAACATTTATAAAAAGGTCAGAGTTTGAGTTTGTCATTGTTCCGGATCCTTCCATTACACTAACACATTACCAGTGGTCCGTATTCTGTGATTCCTTATGCCGTTATTACAGGTTGATTCCGATAATTATAAAAGGGGTTTATGAATTTCGAGGTACGTTCTTTTTCATATAAACGTACATACCATTTTACCTGGATACTGTAGTGAGAAATGTACTTATTGAAGAAGTATAGTTTAAGAAAGAAACTTATTCAGGGACCAGGTTCATCAAGAAACCTGGTCGGAACTCGTAACACAAAAGACTCGGGTCTCCACTTTATGGGTTCAATATAAAACAGGTAGGTTCACTAGGAACACTGTAATCTCTTCCCTTGTCAACAAGACTTGATCTTCCTAGAGCCCGAAGGGAGTATCGAGTCAGTCATTTCTTAGACGGACGTTACGTCCTCTGGACCCAAACTAAGGATCCCGCCCTTCTAAGGGACATCTTCCTTTACCGTTGGATGAGGTCATAAGAACAGACCTCTTAGGGTACTTTTCTCCTCGGACCGTCCGATGTATGTCAGGTACCCCAACGTTCCCAACCTGTACTGAAATCGTTGATTTGGTGGTGGTGTCTTCATAGAACCATTTAATTCGGGGCAAAAAGGAAGGTCCGATAATGTCATCAGTTATAGGGACCCCCGACAGAGAATATGTGTAGACGGGTTCCGGGGTACCCCGGACGGGNGTCGTTGTAAGGTTTACAATTTCTGAAGCTAAGACGAGGGCGTACCGAATAGAACTGGGTAGAGTCAGTAAGTCGTAATTATTGTCGTTAAAACTTACGAATTATGTACAATCCATGAGGAAATAAGGAGTTTCATTGGGGTCAAAATGTCTATTCTTTTGAATCTTCGTTTCTCTAACTTATTGTAAGAGTTCTAATATCTTGTTTCGGTTCAGTACCTTCGTTGGATTCACAGGTATCTGTCTCCTTACCTATGTCTTCAACACCATATATATATATATATATATATATATATATATATATATGTGTGTGTTACATTGTAATGAGTCGGTAATTTTTCTTACTTTTCAAGGTAAACGTTGTAACACTTACCTGAATCTCTAACAGTATAACTCACTTCATTCAGTTTAGTTCTTCTTTATAGTGTACCGTAGGGAATATACCCTTTAAATATTTCTTTACCATGTTCGTTTGTAGTAAATGTTTTGTCTTTGTCCGAGTGTCTGAATCCCTTACTTGAATACCAACGGTCCCGTCTTTCTAGTCCCCTTCCCTGTCAATCCTTCGAACCCTAGCTGTAAATGTACGATGACATAAATTTTACCAATTGGCTGTTCCTGGATGACACATCGTATCCCTTGAGACGAGTTACAACATACCGTCGGTCCTATTCTCCCCTCAACCCCCCTCTTATCTATGTATATATACAGACTGACTCAGGGAAACGACAGGTGAACTTTGATAGTGTTGTAACAATTAGTCGATATGACATTATGTTTTGTCTTTCAATTTTTTCCTAATATCTCGATCATCCATCGTTTCAGTCTAAAAGTTAAGGATAGTCATACTAATTTTTCGAAGATGATAATTGGTCATATGAAGGAAGGTTATCGTAATCTCGGTAGGACTGGATCATTCTAGGTGTTGTCTCAAATGGAGGTAAACATGTCGAAGAAGAGTTTCGACGACGACGACGACGATTCAGCGAAGTCAGCACAGGCTGAGACACACTGGGGTATCTGTCGTCGGGTGATCCTAGGAGACAGAGACCCTAAGAGGTCCGTTCTTGTGACCTCACCCAACGGTAAAGGAAGAGGTTACGTACTTTCACTTTTCACTTTCACTTCAGCAAGTCAGCACAGACTGAGAAGCTCTGGGGTACCAGACGTCAGGTGGTCCGAGGAGGCAGGTACCCTAAAAGGTCCGTTCTCACGACCTCACCCCACGGTAACGGAAGAGTTTCTACCTAGGTCGGTTTAAGTTGATAAAACGGTCCCTTACCCTTGACGATATCTAACTTGGGTCGAAAGTCACCTTCTTCATGATGTAACTCTTCTAGTCGTTGAGTCACTAGCGAAAGGTCGACACCCTGGAACTCACTTAATGAATTTACGGGACCTTTTGGTTAAAGGGTTCTTCTTTAAAAAATTTTTTTAATTATCACGGAGTAAGTGATTCTGAAACACTAGTAACGTATTCGGTTATGTATATTCCTTCAATGGTTTTAGGAACCGAGAATTCACAAGTTTTTACAAGTATTATTATAGAAGTATGGTCTATAGTTTCCCGGTAAGACGATGGTGTCTGATAGGTCGAAGGACTAGAGACCGGTGACGGAGGTCAAGTACGAGATTAAGATTTTTCATGCGGAATTTTGAGAGGTGTAGACTTATGTGGATAGATTGACAGGTTGTTCGACTTGATTTTTGTTTTTTACCTTTTTAGTCGAGATTTTTACAAACGACGTAAACTTCCTTTGAGTGAAGTTTAAAATGGTTTCGGAACAGTTTCAAAAAAAGAAAAAATTAAAGTTCTTTTTACTTTAGCGTATTCATAGTTTCGTCCTTTTGTTTTAATTTACGATCATATTTGGATAAACCCCGAAGGGACCACCGAGTTGACATCTATTGGACGGACGGTCACGTCCTCTGTATTCTCTGTTTTCAACTTAAGGACCCAACCCTTCGAGGGGACCTCCTCCGGTACCGTTGAGTGAGATCATAAGAACGGACCTCTTAGGGTACCTGTCTCCTCGGACCACCCGATGTCAGGTGTCTCGGCGTGTCAGTCTGTGCTGACTTCGTTGATTCGTCGTCGTCGTCGTCGTCGTATTTGGGTAAAACGAAGATTCAGAGACCTAGGTAGAGGACGGAAAGGACGTGACGGGCTCCTTCTACTGGATATGTCAGACGTAATGGTCTCGAATGTACCAAAGATCAAAGGTCAACTCAAACCTTTTACCCTTCTTTACCGTCCTGTAGATTTACTGTAGTGAGTAGATTTACTCACTTTAGTCCCGTGAATGAGGGGGTGTTCAGAGAGGAGAGGGGTCGGTCAGATAGTGAAACCATTATAAACACGAAAAGATAGACACTACTGTCGTGGATTGACCGTCGGGGAGAAAGTATCAAAGTACAGAATGGACGAGGATCATTGAGAGTACGTA
Organism: Capra ibex; assembly: GCA_006410555.1. Lineage (NCBI taxonomy): Eukaryota > Metazoa > Chordata > Mammalia > Artiodactyla > Bovidae > Capra > Capra ibex. The sequence goes on along the minus strand of SJYO01025352.1, from coordinate 144,301 downwards.
AGTCCGGACGGTAATCATTGTCGACGGACGACGACGATGTGAACCAGCAGAGTGATAGGAAACACTCAAGGAATTGGGACAGGTATTAAGACATTTATCAGAGTAGTAATTTGACAGGAATCAATTTGGAGAACTCATAGGGTAGACAAAGGACGATACGGGGGATTAGTAATGTGAGTACCGTCCTAGTCCCTTTTCTTGTCTTTACCGAAGTCTAATAAAATTACTCTTTTCACCTTGACACCTTCTGTCCGTAGAACCTTCCTCGATATAAAGATTTTCCTACGTCCATAACAGTCTCTACTTTATGTCTTCGTCTTTCTCTTATTTATTCTTTACGGGGTCGAGGAGATAGGAGGACGGGAGATAAGGGGAGGGTCACGGAGGGTAGCTTATTTTTTTCCTTTGATCGGTTGTTTTCTCGGACCCCTTTCGTCAGGTGTCCCCCAGTCAGGAAGTTCCGGGTCTCGTCCTACTATTACCGAGTCCCAACCCTCGTTTATCCATTTTGGATCATGTTGGGTGAACAGGGAAATATTCTCGTTTCTTAATCAGACAAAACAGGTGTCGATATAAGATCTATAGACGTCCTTAGAAACCGTATACGTCTACGAGTTTCTTCTAAAAACTTAATATGTTATCTTACGATAAGTCGGTTTTTTTCCTTCCTTTAAGACGGTAAACCCTGTTACACCTACCTAGAACTCAATTCACTTTCAATTCACTTTATTCAATTCACTTTATTCAGTCCTTCACTTTCTGTTTATGACGTTTAGAGTAAATGTACCATAAAATTGTTTAAGAATCTTTGTCTAAACACCAACGGTCTCCATTCCCCACCCCTACCCCTTATTCACTTTCACTAGTTTTCTATGTTAGAAGGTCGATATTCTATTTAATTCAAGACCCTACGTTAAATGTCGCACCACCGATATAAATTGTTATGACCCAACATATAAACCTTCAACGACGCTCGTCTAGAATTTTCAAGAGTCGTGTCACACCTCACCCCCCTTGAAACATCAATATATTCCAAGATCCACAATTTGAACACGACTAGTAAAGTGTCATATATGTATACAGTTTAGTATTACAACATTTAAGATTTGAATGTATTACAACGCACAGTTAATATATAGTTATTTTACCTTTTAAAAAAAATTATAAAACTTACTTACGACTTTTTGTTACCTTTATATCGATACTTCATAATTCCCCTTAAAAAATATTGGGTTCTTAAGATATGAATCTCTTCAATGGAAAGTATGCATTTTCGTATTTTTTTAAGAGTCTATACATCCCCCAGTCCTTTATGTAGTGAGTACCTAGGAAGAACTTTCTTTGATCCTGTAAGTCTAACAGGTCCTCTACGTAATTTTATTCTGTCGTTCTCACTTCATCCCAAATTTTTCTCATCATAAATCAGAGAGAAAGATTCTTACATACAATTACTTTTTTAAGACTTTACGTTTATTTATAGAGATATGTTTATACAAACACCGTCGGACGACTGGGAGACTTAGAGATTTAGAAAGAAAAAGGAGGTATCGTTATCTACACGGTCCATGTACTGACGGGTCGACACGAAGTAAAAGTTCGAAGTGAACTAACACACACCAACATGCTGGTTGTCCGTGTTCGCTTACACACGCGGGTGTAAGAATTCTTCATCCGCGTGGAGGAGGGACGAGATAAAGGAGAAGGACACTGAGACTCCTACTACAGGTTCACTGTCAATTACTTTTTCTCTCTTCTTCAGACGTAAAGACTTACTATCGTAATTCATCTCAGTACTAGACTGAGTCTTGAGTAAGGTAATGAACTTTGCTTGAAGAGACTAAAGTCGGTAAAGTACAATCCGTCAAATAAGTAATGTCGTCAACCGTAATAGGATTAATTATGTTACGAGTAACATCGTCGTGACCATAAATTCTGATAGTTTTATTACATTATACTCCTTTGAAGGTTTGTTACCTTTTACTACGTCAGGAGTGTTTCATACAAATATTATTGAGCACTCTGGATCCCTTTTCGAATAATGTAGTGGAATTATTTTGTTTCGTCATATGTATGTGTATGTGTCATATTATAGTTAATACGTTTCCTGTAACTGACATTTTTTTGATCTTCCTTTATCCGGTTATGCAAAAATGGTTAACGGAAAACTATCATTTTAACACTCAGAGAAAAGGACTAAGTAAAAAGTAACATGAAAGGTTTAAAAGACGTCAGTAGTACGTAGTAAGAAAAAAATTATATTTAAATAAAGAAAATTAATCTCCGATTAACGAAAATCTTAGTGCTTTTAATTTTACTTTTAGACTATTTCTGACATTTCTAGTCCTCCTCTTGTGACTTTTACGAATTCTGTACTACGATACTCTTTTCTCGTCTTGTCTCTTACACACAAGTAAAGTAAAGATTCGGTACACTTTTTTACACAAACGTTCGACGTCAATGCCTCCTACTTATTCAGATAACTATAGATGTCACGTCGTACTACTGATACCAATTATTATGACATAACTTATAACCTTTAAACGACTTTCTCATGTCAAGTCGACAAGAGTAGTGTTTTTTTCACCATTGATACACTCCTCTACTATATAATTCAAACTGACATCATTAGTAAAGTGGTACATGTACATAGTATTTAGTAGTACAACAGGTGTAAGTTATATATATTAAAAAAAGAATTTTTATTTTAATTTTTTGTTTCAATTCTACGGATACGTAAACCTACGTCTGATCTTTCCCTTTACGTCTTCACTTTGATCGACAATCTCCCGAACACCTACTAAACAAATTTTAAAAAAGAAGTTACATTAGTATTGTAGTAAAGTAAGGTTATTTTTGTACTGTGTTAAAATTTGGATGAAGGAATCGGGGTTTATAAACGTGAGGGATCACACATAATTTGATTAGCGACACTAAACTCGGAGTCGACACACACTCCAAAAAGACCTAGTCGATGAAGTACCCGAAGTAAGATCTTAAAGATTTCAAGTAAGGAGTTGAGTCAAATAGGAACTTGGTTAGTAAGGTGGTCTAATTTCCTTCTCAATGAGTTTCCTGTCCTTCTCCGTAGCGACCACTACACACACATAAATTGGATTATAAGAGGACCGATAAACGGAGGTACAGAAAAAGAGTAAAAATGATCTCATATCGATTGCAAGGTCCCGACAAATGTTCAATTGTTTTCTACTGTGACCTAACAATCTACAGGAGACCCCCAGTCACTACCCGAAAACCGAAACGGTACGGAAGGATGTCAGGACCACCGAATTTCGGATAATCACCCTACGGGGCATCTGACTCTGACAAAATGAACCTTTCCTCAGAGTGAGACAGAAAAGAACGAGAAGGTGTGTTCGTGAGATATATCACATTTTTACGACGTTTGTGTGTGACTAAAGAAGATGTGGGTAAACTTGAGACTGGTCCGTAGACGACGAGGAAACGGAGACCAAGGACCAGGTAGGGTCGAGTCGACTTTACTTTTAGCTGTTTTGGAAAAATACACTTCGTTCGACCTTTCTATTATTACTTCCACAGACACCACACATGATCTTGTTCCTCTTTAAAGTCTGGAGAAAGAACGAACGTAGAAGTAACACACTGAAGACAAGACGATGTCTCGTTCCCGTGACGGGTCGACAGCGTTATTTAGGAGGGACAACTTCGTCTTCTCGAGTCTACTTACCGTGGGCTTCTCGAGGTCGGACGTCGAACTCTAGTGAACAGGAAACAACGCTAGGTAAGGGAGAGTTTCCTTTTCGTTTCCACAGACGAATTAACCCTTGACAAAAACACACATGTAGGGATCCTTACAGAGGTGAGACGTGTTCTCTTACATGGGGAGTAGGTTCTAACAAAAGAATCTTATTAGATACCTAATAAACTTCACTGGGTTATTAACCCCCTTTTTCCTTATAGACTAGTTTCATCTGACTACTCTTTAACTGTAGAGGTTTTCTTCTTTTTATAAGATCCCAAGTAGTTCGAACGTCCCTTCCAGTTTTCTTGACGATTCAGTCTTTGTGAGATTGAACGTCCGTTTTATAGACATTGCGAAGATCAGGAAAGGTTTCCGTATCACAACTGTACCGTTTATTGACTCTGGTAAGTGACTAACTTCTTCTTAGAATAGTATAGGAACCCCACTTAAAAGGATTTCAAGGATGAAACTTTTTCCGATCAGTAGGAAGTGTTTTGACATTTCAGTCATTAAACCGAAAGTCTAAAGGTCAGAAAGAAAAGAATGGAAGAGTCACGGGTGGTGAGGATGAAAGTTCGTCCGTTATAAGAACACGAGATAGGAAGTAAAGGTGATTCTTTAAGGTGAGAGTTTTTTCCTAGATTGCGGAGACACATTGACACTGGTTCCGGGGACAATCCTTCTAACTTTCTCAGTTTCTCCTAATACTTTACGTTCCGAGACAGTGGAAAATTTTATTAAATTCGGTAGACGGTCATCCACCCTCTTCACTATATAAAAATCCTTATGCTGGGGACTTTAGGATGGGGAGCTCGAAGATGAGAAGACAGATGTCGATTAAAACTCCAAGTTCGATTAAGAAGTCCGTGTTTTGGGGACCCCGGGTCTATTTAACAAGGTGGTCATAAAGTAGAAGATGAAGGAAAACCCACTCCAAGGTGATTGACTACTTCAAGACCTTTTAATACCAACTAATGGGGAACACAAGTAGTCAGACTTTGACAATGTAACCGATTAGACAACCAATACTGAAACCGGTTATTTGACAGGAATAACATTTCTTAGATTGAGATTTGAATTTAAGGTCCGTCTCTGGGTATTTTTAACTAACGAACCGTAATTTTCTATGAGAGGAACCTTTGAGTTTTCTTCCATTTCGGTAGTAACCTTCCCACCCTGAACCATCTCCACTTCTCGTCTGGACCTCTGTCCAAAGTGACACTAGTGTTTAAAGGTCGTTCAGACTTCATCAAATGCTTTTTTTTTTTGTCCTAACAAGGTAGGAGTTGAGGGTGTATTATTTCTTCGAAAAGTACCAGCGCAAAGAGAGGGCCCTGACGTTCGAGAAGGTTCGTATGGTGTGGGGACGTGACACGTCCGGTTATTCTCAATTTGACTCTAAGGAGATTCCAGGGTACTCCCAGACTAGAACGGTTCAAAAAGTTCACCTTTCAAAGTCTACAAAGACAAAGACTAGATTACCGTTCCGGGGAGACGGAATGAAAGACGAGGGAATTACTTGAGGAAACGAAAATGGAACCCCACCTTATTTTCATCTAGGTATCCTTCCTATCCTCACCTCTCACCAATAGAATGAACAAGATTACAAGAATGAGTGTATCGAGAAGTAGTAGAGTCCCCGATATAGAACGGAGTTCAGACAAGAATCACCCGTAACACGGGGTGTAGAAAAGAATTGTAAAATTAAAGGGAAAGAGACTAACGGAAACCCCAGAGAGGGAGGAGTCGAAGAAATCGGAGGGTGGTCAGACACCTAGTTAATATGATAAGTTCCTAGTGTAAGAGAGAATATTGAGTAAGAAAAAGAGATCAAAGAAATTGTGGTCCCAAACGGGAAGGAGATAGATACGAGACACCGAGGGTGTTAGGACTTCCTAATTTCTTCACGTTCCTTTAAGTTTATCAGTTTTATATTTCGTATACTTTATGGGGTTACACAACCCCATCGATAAATCGGACTTGGTTAAGATATCCTTCTTCTGTGAAAACACTTCTCTTCGGTTCACGGAACTAAAGAACTGGGGATTCTCGAGGTTTAGGTACACCTTACCGTCTACCTTCGGTTCCTGAGTCGAGACACATACGAGAGGAAATTTCGTTACGGAAATAACTCTAGAGGTCCCTTCCGGTTATAACTTCACAAAACTCTTTCAATTATACTTCATCACTATTCGTAAACAGTTAGGGGACGACACAAGGACGGTAGACGAGAGGACTCGAATTCCCTTTTTAGTGTCCGAATACTGTAGAATAGGTCCCGTAACGAAAAGGAGTAGTCTCTCGTTACCCTTCGAGGGATAGATGTATAGATCAGGATACCTCCGACTCCACACCGTAACGAGTGGGTGGGGTCCGTCGTGACAAGTTCTTCTGAGGTAGACCTTGAGTCAAAGGAAAACTACATGAATTTACACAAGCGTGTGACCATCTTTACTTAGTGTCCGATAGATTCCTGACGACACGGGATTTATTCCTTAGATCTGACTTCGAACGGTTCTCCGATTAATCTTCGTGATCAGTACACTGGACAAGAATGAGATTTCGTAGATCGTCCTTAGTAATAGGAACGACCCCTCTGGAAGTCGGAAGTGTATGACAGGGACCTAATGAGTTCACGTCTTTCCCTTAAGACATGTAATCTTAACGGAGGACTACATCGAGAACTCAAACGTAAGTTTTGTCGGTCATTAGAACAGGGAAAACGTGAGACTCGGTTGGTCGACTCGTTCACCCTTGTCATCCTGATTTCTTTCTCATAAAATATATGAAGAAACTACTGTATCCTTTTATAGAGGTCTTCTTTATTTTGGCTTTTTTTTTTTTTAGTTCCTTTGATCTGACACCGTGGGTTTTTATTTTGTCGTCCTATTTTCAGGTTTATATTTCACGATGAGTCCTATGTAGGGTGTCCTTTATTTCACGAGGTTGACGTGTGTGGATGACCGTCTACTTTAAGTACCGGTTTCGTTGTTAACTGTTATGATTTCACATGGTAGAAAAAACGTAAAAGTATGACAAGTACCCCAAGAGTTCCGTTCTTATGACTTCACCAAACCTAGTACCGTAGGTCAGGGTAGTGAAGTACCGTTTATCAACATCTTTGTTACCTTTGTCACTGTCTGAAATAAAAGAACCGGAGGTTTTAGTGACGTCTACCACTGACGTCGGTACTTTAATTTTCTGCGAACGAGGAACCTTCCTTTCGATACTGGTTGGATCTGTCGTATGATTTTTCGTCTCTGTAATGAAACAGTTACTTCCAGACAGATCAGTTTCGAAACCAAAAAGGTCATTAGTACATACCTACACTCTCAACCTGGTATTTCTTCCGACTCACGGTTTCTTAACTACGAAAGTTTGACACCACAACCTCTTCTGAGAACTCTCAGGGAACTTGACGTTCTTCTAGTTTGGTCAGTTAGAATTACCTTTAGTTAAGACTTATAAGTGATCTTCCAGACTACGACTTCGACTTTGAGGTGAAAAACCGGTGGACTACACTTCTTGACTGAGTAACCTTTTCTGGGACTACGACCCTTTCTAACTCCCGTCCTCTTCTTCCCCTACTGTTCCCTACTCTACCAACCTACCGTAGTGGCTGAGTTACCTGTACTCAAACTCATTCGAGACCCTCAACCACCACCTGTCCCTTCGGACGTCACGACGTCAGTTACCCTAGTGTCTCAGCCTGTGTTGACTCACCGACTTCACTTGACGTTCCCATAGAAGTTCCAACTCTTTTCTTCCATCACTCATTTTTCACCTAAGAAACTCCTTTACCATTTATATTTATGATAATCCCTTCGTTGACGAGAGCGGCGACTGAAGGTAGGCCTACTTAGGTTACCTTTTCAGAGATAGGAGAAGAATTGACGAGTTTTTATAAGTTATACCGACTTGCAACGGAAGAACGGCTACTAGGAATGAGGGAAACGAAAGTACTACGGTGTGAGAAGATGAATGAGAAGTAGTCAGAGGAAAAGACCTAGAAGGAGAAGGATGGTCGATTTACACTTTCTCGGGACTCCCGACTTTAGACTGAGATAAGAGAATTCTTCTTTATTCTCGTATCGTCCACTCTCTTACCTGAGTCTTCGGTTTGAAAGGTCAAAACTTAGAATAGACGATGATTGATTGAGTCACACTTTAACCCGTTAAACGAATCGGATATTCACGGAGTCTAAGAAGTAGACGTTTTATCCCTATTATTATCGTGGATGGTATGTCAAAACAACATCTCTAATTTACTAAATTATATATATTTCGTGAAACTTGTCATGGGTCGTACATTATTTGTGATGGATGTGTAAATGACAGCAGTAGTAACGATAATAATAACGGTAATGATAATAGTAATAATAAAGGAAAAGATCGATATATGAAGAAGTCATCAGAATAGGTGAAAGTATTTTAATTTATGGTAGGTATCAGTTTACTGAGTAATTAAATATAGTGGGTTAAGACTGGAGAGGGTACTGTAGGTTTTAGTATTTGGATTAACAAACAAACTGTATAAGGGACTGTAGATTAACCGTAAAGTTTTAATTATAGAATAAGACCAGTCTGACGATATAGTTTTACGGTATCTGACCCACAGAAATTGTCGTCTGTAAATAAAGAGTGTCAAAGTCTCTTTATGTGTCCGACCCTTTAGGTTGCAGGTCCACGGTGATCTAAGTCGACAACTGTTCGCGGCAGAAGGGTCAAACATCTACCGACGGAAGAGTGACACAGGAGTGTACTGTCTCTCTCTCTCTCTCTCTCTCTCTCTCTCTCTCTCTCCCACCCCCTCTTCCTCTCGAGACAAAAGAAAGAGAATCCGGGGTAAGAGTACTGGAGTCGATGTAATTGGTGTAGGGTTACCGGGGTGGAAGTTTCTGATAGCGTGAGCTACAATCCCAAAATTCTATGTTTATACTACCCACCCCCACCCCATCTATGTTTGTAAGTCAGGTATTATTATACAGAGTTTACATTGTAAACAAAAAGAAAGGTTCGGACGAGGAAGGGATCTGTAGGGACCCCTATACAAATAAAGTTATTTGGATGGTGACAGGTGAATCAACAAGTTTGGGTTTCGACCCTTAATAGGAATAAGGAGGTAAGAACAATAGGGGTTATAGATTAGGTAAGAAATCAATATTAACAGGATGGAGATTTTCTATAAAGTCCATACTGGTAAATGGAGGTAAAAGTAACAAAGGTGAGATCAAAGTCGACAATCTTGAAGAGTGGATGTGTTAAAAGTTAACTCATATCAATAACTTATATTGATATAAGTTAACCGACAATTACCCAAAGGTAAGAAGAACGGTGGTGGGGAATTTTAGGTGTATAGTGTGTTGTCGGTTTCACTTGACAATTTTTTATAATTATATTTAGTGTAATACGGTGAGAAAGTGAGTATCGAAAAATAACGTAAACATAATTGGTTTTTAGGAATTGTCCCTGACGTTCTTGTGATTACTAGACCAGAGACGGACAGAGAGGTTTGAGTAAAAGATGGGGAGACGAGGAGTGAATGATCCACGGTTAGTAGAACCGGAGGAGAAGAGACTTGTGAAAATAGAGAAAGATTTGAGTTCCGGGAACATAACTGATAAGGAAGAAGTACTTTACCAGTAAGGGTCCGAGAAGTATATCGATCGGAGGAGTAGGAGGTTCGGAGTTGCAGTCGTAGTTAGAATTCCCTGGAAAGGATTGATAGGAAAGATTATTTTATCGGGAGACGACGACGACGATTCAGCGAAGTCAGTACAGACTGAAACATGCTGGGGTATCTGCCGTCGGGTGGTCCGAGGAGACAGGGACCCAAAGAGGTCCGCTCTTATGACCTCACCCAACGGTAAAGGAAGAGGTTAAGTACGTACACATGATTCAGTGAAGACAGTACAGACTGAGACACACTGGGGTACCTGTCGTCGGGTGGTCCGAGGAGACAGGTGTCCTAAGAGGTCCGTTCTCATGATCTTACCCAACAGTAATTCATCGGGAGATCAATAAGAGATAAATAAATGAAATATTTACAAAATTTAAATAAAAATTGAACGAATGAGTAAGTAAAACAAGGGGAGGAGATGGTCTTACATTGAGGTGTTCTACCCTTGAGACAAACAGGTGACACTAATGGAGTGTTTATAACATCACGGACCGTGTTAGTATACGAGTCATTAATAAACTTAACTTAACTTAAACTTACTTACTTACCTGTCTGACTACTTACTTACTTTTATACATGACTCATGGAAATGACAAGATCCACGAAGTATTTGTTGAATGCATTAAGAGTCTTATTTTGAAACTTTTTATAGAAAGTGACGTGTTTTTTTCTTTGGCCAAGTTTTTTAACACATTAAATGATCCTAGTGTGTCAATCCGTCTCAGTCGGATGTTGAGGTTCAAAAGATTTTCAGAATATGAAAGACGAAGTCGTTTTAAGTAAGTAAGTAATTTGTCAATGTCTTGTAGATAAGACGTGGAGACAAGGTCCGGGACCCCTATCTCTTTACTTACTTTGTGTTGGAGACGAGACGTGTCTCAAAAGTTAGATCAACACCTATGTCTATTCGTTGACCTATTAACGTGATCACCGATATTTATGACGTAATCGATAAGATCCCCTCCGTCATCTCACAGACTCAAGGACCCAAAACTTAAGGTCGAAACCGTGAAGGATTGAAACATTAAAAACCGTTCAACGAATTGGATACGGAATTGGTTACGAAGTCAAATAAATAGACATTTTACCCTTAATACTACCTATCTCACAGTTATAATGTCTTACTAACACTCCTATGTTACTCAATTATGTTCATTTCACGGACTGTGTATTCTTCATACGTTATTTTACAATCGACAACAATCTCCACGAATTCTCATCTCTGTTCTGGTCATTTCTTTCCAGGTAACTATCGAAGGGTCTTCTTCATTTCTTCAGACTCGACTCGAAACTTCCTTATCGTCTTTGTCACCAGTCAATCCAAATCTTCAACTGTAAAACCATCTCTTTACTGTAAGGTCCATCTCCTTTTGTAAGGTTCCGGCAAAAGGACGGTCGGATAAAGTCCAAGTAGGTAGGTTCAAAAAGTTTTTCGACCGTGACACTTGGGACGAGAAAGAGACTCGGTGTCACCGAAAGGGTATATAGTGCACCGAAACCACTACAAGGGTCCCGGGGTCTCTACATACTTTACTCTGACTTCTCTGACCGCCTTCGTCGTCCTCGAGACCTATTCGGCCCGTCCGTACCTATTTCCGTCCTGTACTTCTTCGTATTAGAGATGTGTGACCAGAGACAGGTCCACGGACCGTCGACCCTTCCATCGGTTCCTCCTGTCCCTCTATCGGTCTCTTTTGGTTTCAGAGTTCCGTCCCATGACGACGAGTTAATTTTGGTGACCCCGACCACTTCGTTTCTCTCCACCTTCGCCTTATTTATATTTCTTTTAAATTTTGAGGTGTTTCCTAAGTGAGGGTTACTTTGGTCAAAAGGTTCGTTTCAAGATCGTTAATAAATTTCTCAAGGAAAGTTAGTGTAAACGGTACGTCCGTTGGACGACTCCGCTCGTTCGACGACGACGACACGATACCAACATTGAAAACATCTCTGTAAAGACCTTCTCGGGGCACCTATCTGGTCTACGTTCTGCCGACCATCCGGTTCCTAGGAACGGGAACCGAAGTCGAGTGTAGTCTCTAAACTTCCCCTTTTTCTCTGCTGGTCGGACGTCGGGTCAAACATTGAGACTCCTTTCCGTTCGGACTACAAACAGTAAGATTCGAGTATTTCTCTTAAAAATTACAGAGGACTACGGAGAACGAACTGTTGTAGACGTTCTTAACCGGTTACGTTACACTGTAAGACCATAGATTTTAGTCCTGTATTAAGGAACGACCTCAGGAACAAGATAAAGGGATCCTACGCCGTCCCAAACTACTACTAATAGTCACCATGAACCTCGGACGGAACGAAAAGTACGTAAGTACTAATGTCATACGTTTGAACTATAATAAGGGATCGAAAGAGTGTCGTCGGTCTCCTCAACGTCAGTATCACCCCTCTTTCTTCCAAACGTATGTTCGAATGGTTCATGATTTCCGAACCTTTAAGTCTTGTCCTAGAATCTTCTGTAGAGAAGAGATCCCTTCTTTCAATGTGGGTCTAACCCGTACACTTAAGGGGTTTAATCTGGCACTCACTGTTTCGGGACTAGGTCAAAGTCGTCCCTTCGTAACCGGGCTTACATCAAAGAAATTATGTCGATTCGTGTCAAAATTTTTATCTTCGATACACTAAGTACAATTAAGAGAACTAAAACGACGTCATACAATAATAAGACAGTCCTCCCAGACCTCTTTTCTGATATTAAAGATACGGTTGTCCAATGACTGGACATACTAAAGACACACCGTGTCTGTAAAACTTCCGACGACTCTCGTTTTGAGTTTTCTAAATTTCATTGGAGGAGTTAACGTTTTGTTTGGTCAGGAAAAACAGTAACGGAAGTATTCAGAAAGTCATCCTCTTGTGGTTTCCGGAAACTCGTCAAGAGTGTGATGAGTTGTTCAGTCGGTTTGACTGAACGAAGGAGATGGGAGAAACATGGATCAAGAAAAGGGGGGAAGAAAGGTTGTAAAGGGTTCGGTTGGTGACCGAGTAACGGGGACGGAAGGAGGTTTCACGAGAGGGATTGGTCATGGGGTACGGGGGTTAAAAATAATTTATGAAAGACGTACGGTTCGTGACACGATCCATTAAACGTGTACGATATTGTGAATTAGGGGCTTGAAGGGAGATCCGGAGGACGGGAATAAAAGTCGTAGGTCTGTTTTAAAAGGATAAGGTACAGGGTACGATAGTTCCGGAACGAACTTAACGGTTCCATTGTCGATCAATAGACTGTCTAATTAGACACGATTCTACAATTTAATGTGTGAAGTTTCGTGTGATACATCTGTTGACATTTGGGGGACATAACCGGAATAACCTTCGGATACCAAACGGGTTCCCAGATTAAGTTATGAGAAATATTATTATTGTGAGAGATAAAGATGTCGAACATTTTTCGGGAAAGTGTATTAACGACTTATAATAGGAAATCGACATAACTCCACAATTACTCCTTCAATAAGTGACGGAATATCATGTTTCCGTACAAATTCCATAAGGAATTGTCGAGGATTAACGTCAGGATTGGACGACAAAGAAAGGTCCAGAACCGGAACGAGACTATTTAGGACAGAGTACCTGTATCCTCCAGTCTTACAGGCCAGGTAGATCCCCAACACCCCTCCTCGTCCCCGTTATTCTTTTTTAGGTCCTTTCAGTCCTGACGACTCTTGTGTTAGAGGACACACGGTGTCAGATTAAGACATCCCCAGACTCAGAGTCCGGTGCAAAGATCGGGTCAGTAAGGACCGTTGACGTCGTCGAGTGTGTTTGATAGTGAAGTTCGATTCCCCAAGTCGAAATTAGGGGTGTAATTAGTGGTCGTATCAGACCCAATCCCTCCGTCGAGATTGATTTTATGACACCAACGGGGTAGTCTTTCCCGTATGGAGTTCCTTCGAAATACGTTGGGTGAGACCGGACTGTCACCCTCGAAGTACTTCCACTTCTTTACAGAGGAGATCACTCACCTGTAAACTGTTTCTTATTTCCCATTGTCCTTTGTAACTCCAATCTCCAGTCTTACCATCTCGATCTTCTTTTAGAACTTCAGTAGATAATCTCTAATCACCCAGAATTTGAAATCGTTTTGTCCTAATAGGTCTCTTGAGTAATTTTGTGTCTAAAGACCCGGTGTGGGAGATCAAAGATTAAGTCATACTACTAGTGAAAATTATTCAAGGGACTACTACGACTTCGAAGACCAGGTCCCTAGTGTGAAATTCTTGGTGACACGATTTTTTTTTTTTTTTGGTGACACGATTAGCTAAGATGTGTAAAGTGTCTATTTCTTTTCCTCGGGGTCTCTTCCTTTTATTGTAGAGGTAAAATGACTACACCTTTGATTGGTCACCAAATCATTCAACGGGTTCTGGTGTGTCGATCATTCACCACGCACGTACGATTCAGTGAAGTCAACACAGATTGAGAAACGTTGGGATACCTGATATCGGGTGGTCCGATGGGACAGGTACTCTAAGAGATCCGTTGTTATGACCTCACACAACGGTACGGGAGGAGGTCCCTTAGAAGGACTGGGTCCCTAGCTTGAACGTAGATTGACGCAGAGAACGTAACGTTCGTCTAAGAAATGGGTGACTCAGTGGACCCCTCGGGGATCATTCACTATAACTGAAAATTTATTTAGTACCTCGGGTCATGATCTTAGAGATGGGAAGTGAAACGATGAAGAGACAGATTCCCATACCAAAAACCTCAGGACCGAGACGGTAAAGGGTCGACACACTAGAACTCATCCAATAAGGTAGATATTTTACCTCCATTGTTACTATGGATAAAGGAGCCCAATAACACTCTTGTGTCTTTTATATACATTTTTGTGTATACCAATTAGCAATCGGGACATAGAGTGGTAGCAATCGGGACATAGAGTGGTAGCAATCGGGACATAGAGTGGTAGCAATACACGAATCATTTACCGTCAATGATAGTAGTAGTACTGACTCCAACAAGGATAAAAATCAACTCCTTCGGACTCCTATGGGGAAGAGAACCGAAGGACAAGGGTTCACCTCTCTGTAGGTAATCGCATTCTGACAACTGAAAAGAAGTCGAAGTGCAAAGGAGGAGGAGTTCTCTTCCTTAAGGATAACCATCTAAACCCTCAGTCTTGTCTTGTACATACCGAATAGGTGAAAATTCCCTTCCTCGAGATAAGATAAGTAAAAGTAGTTAAGGGATAACACTCGTTCTGGATCTCAAAAGAACGTAAAGAACCCAGAGCTACCCATAGAGACGGATTAAGACTTCCAACCTTAATTCTTTAGGTGAACCGTTTGTGTAGATTCGGTAGAAGAGATCATGAAGGTAATCTTTATTTCGGAAGAAATGAAGAAAACAGAGAGCGTTAGTCAAGTGTTGTTCTCCTACTTCTCTTCCTACGGTAAATAAACCGGTGCAGTTTGTAGGTGTAAGACTAAGGAATAAGTATACTCAATCACTTTATCAAAATTGACTTTCGATTCAGACGTTTGAGAAAGAGGTCCCGAATAATTGATAGGACCGAAATAATATAACTTTTACGGAAGTCCCGACGTAAGTAAAAGAAGTATGAAATATCGTGAATTAACTCCATATTGTATATGTATTTACATATGTTTAGTATAACGGTTGTTTCCAGGTGGATCAGTTCCGATACCAAAAAGGGTACCAGTACATACCTACACTCTCAACCTGATACTTCTTTCGACTCGTGACTTCTTAACTACGAAAACTTGACACCACAACCTCTTCTGAGAACTCTCAGAGTACCTGACGTTCCTCTAGGTTGGTCACGTAGGATATCCCCTTGTCAGGACCCACGAGTAGCCTTTCTGACTACGACTCCGACTTTGAGGTCATGAAACCGGTGGAGTACGTTTCTCAACTGAGTAACCTTTTCTGGGACTACGACCCTCCCTAACCCCCGTCCACCTCTTCCCCTGCTGTCTCCTACTCTACCGACCTACCTTAGTGACTGAGCTACCTGCACTCAGACTCACTTGAGGTCCTCAACCACTACCTGTCCCTCCCGACCGCACGACACTAAGTATCCCAGCGTTTCTCAGGCTGTACTGACTCGTTGACTTGACTTGACTTGACTTCCAGTGTACCTTCTTGGTGGTACATTCCAGGACTAAACAGGGAAGACGGATAGTAGTTAGAGGAAGATGACGGAGGACGACAACACTTTTTTAGTTCGACTTCACGACATTCATACCTGAGATTCAGTATTATTTATTAAGTCTACAGTTCCCAGGACTAGACGGTTAGACTCCCGTCTCTGTGACTAATCTTCCAAATTTCCGAAGTGAATAGTAAAAAGTCTCAAAGAAGAAGAAAAAAAAGAAAGAAAGAATTCTTTCTAGTCTTCTACATAGTAAGAGGAAAGAACATACCTTTCGATTCACTCAATTGTAATTTCCTTACGGTCGATGTTGACATGATCCCTCTAAAAATCAGTGACACCTCATTCGTGATCTTCCATGACACCTTCAGTAGATTAAGTTAGGGAAGTAAAATATCTTATTAGTTCTGGGTGTCTACTCGGTACAGTAAACGAGGTCGAGTGTCCCTCAATTACTGTCTTGGTCTTATTTCAGGATTCAGAAAACTGGGAATCAAACCACAAGAAAAGTGAGTCGTAAAGTTTCTTTCCTAGTCCCGTCGACTGAGTTCGGAACTGTCTCTATTACTTACGTACACATAAGGTATATAAACAGTATCTATGGATCTTTACCATTGTTTTATATGGTTAGTTCCAGGGTCGTTCTTTTTTCGTTTGTGTGAGTTTGACTCAGTAAACTCCTCTCAAATTATTTCCCTAATAAACGTCTCCACTCCATTTGGTATTCTTCTCTAATATTTCATTACCCTCATTACTCTCCACCACCCCTCAATAGTAGAGTCCGGACTTTGTCTTTGTCCTCTTTCGACGAGGGTCTTCCCCTCTTTCTGACAAAGTACCTCTTCCGAAGGACACTGGAAAAGAACTACCTGGATTAGTCGAATGTCGTAGGATGTCCCTTCTCCAACCCCGTTATGTATAGGGTCCTTCATAGCGTTGAAGTGAAAACGGTGAGACCAAGAGGACGATCACAAGAGGTAACCAGATTAGGTGTGCCCTTGGTCTCCTTTTCCTTCGGGCTACTTCTTCAGGTTCCGTTCGGTCAGAAACCTTTGTGTTCTCTTTTTTTATTCCACTCCTTACCTAGACCTCTCCGTTTCCCTTCTAGAGATCATGTCAACTGTGCC
Source organism: Capra ibex (assembly GCA_006410555.1). Taxonomy (NCBI): domain Eukaryota; kingdom Metazoa; phylum Chordata; class Mammalia; order Artiodactyla; family Bovidae; genus Capra; species Capra ibex. Next base: position 127,637 of record SJYO01025352.1, on the reverse strand, counting down.
CTTTACTTTGTTCGAAAATACCTCGTGGATAGTGTAGAGTCTATTTACAAAAGTCTAACATAAATAGGTAGTGTTGTTTAGAAACGGTATATATCCGAGAAGGAGTAAAATTTCTAATCTTTTGACTTCGATTTTACCCCTCTAGTGAACAAGTTTCAGTGTGTCGATCATAAACTTGTGTCGATGATAACCTTGAGGTTTTAGACACTACAATTATGTAGTGTCATAATGGAACTCTTATTAGTCTTTATATCTCGTCCGGAGAGGACACAGGGTCGTCCAATTCTTTTTCCCCTTTCTTGGGACCATATTAATGTTAGGTTCGTCGGAGTTCATACAATTCTTTTGATGTGGATGATGTATTAAGAAGGAATTGATAAAAAAGGTTTCACGCATCAGAAATAGTGGGGGGGTAGAATATTTGAGGATGACTCTACAATAATTACCTTTGATAAAACAATCGATCATTAAATCATAATTGATTATTTTAGTATTTCGTATAGATGAAAGTCGTATAGATGACGGAAAATTATCTCTTAAGGAGAGAACAGTAGAGTGAAGGAAAGTATGGAAAGAGTCTCATTTATATATTTTCTTTCTACTTAAGTGTCTTCGTCTGAAATCTTACAATAAACGTTCCCGACCCCCACACCCCTTGTCACTCTAAAAGTAGTTCCCATGTTTTAAAGTCCATATTCTATTAATTCAAGATCCCTAGATGACATATTGTGTCACTGATATATATATATATTACTAATCATTATAACATTATAACATAACATATCAACTTTAAAGGACTCTCATATATGATTCACAAGAGTGGTTTATCTTTTCCATTGATACACTGTACTACTTACGTAAGTAATCCAACGAACACCATTAGTAAAATGTCGTATATTTATAGTTTAGTGTATCATGTGGAATTTATATATGTTAAAATAATCAATTGATATAGAGTTATTTCGACCTTTTTTATTAAATTTTTCTTCTGAACCTTTTTAATTATTTTTCCCTCTGTGACGACTCAATCTTTCCGTCTATTCCCCCTGCCAAGATTCTACCGTCTCCTTATCCTGTCCCTCTGGTGAAAGAGGGGTTGTTTAAGTAGCTTTCTAGTAAACTTGCGACTCGTTTAAGGTGTTTTGTTGAAGACTTGCGACCGTCTCCTGTGGTTCGTGGGTCTTTCCGTCGGGTAAGAGAAGTCTTCCTCCATCCTGTTTTATATTTTCTCTTTTTCTCTTTTCTCAATCACTCCCTCTGGGTGGGGTCCCTCCCTCAACATTTTCTCCTCTTCAAAGGTTTGTGGTCCTTTGAGAGAGTGGCCACACAGACACCCCTCAAAACCTTAGAGTCTCCCGTTGTATTGACCCTCCTTTTTATTTATTTATTTATTTGGGGTGTCTAATGCTCGGATTGTCGTCGATGGTAGTCTTTTCATCGGGTCTACGAGCGTAGGTGGTGATCGTTCGCCCCCTGTTTGTCCCTCCGCGGCCGACGTAACGAATCCCATTCCTGGTCCGGACTTACGGGACTCCTGAGTGTACTCTATCGTTGGGTTTGACACCTTATCGGTCTCTCTCTCTCTCTCTTTTTCTCCTTTGTCTCTCTCTCTCTCCCTCTCTCTCTTGAAAGAGTGATTTTCGAGATTGGATTCCGTGACGACCCGGACGAGTGTCTTGTTTCCTGACTGGTCTCCTTTCGATCTGTCGACGTCTGACCGGATGGGGGGTGGTCTTCGTCTCTCCGTCCACCCGCTGTCGGTCTCGGTCTTTCCCCGTTAGAACCGGGGTCTCTACCGTAGGAGATGGATTGACGTTCGTCCGAGGGTCAACGATTGGTTCGGAAGGACCCTAGAACCGGCCAACTGTAGGTGGTCCTCCCAGGGTCGGTCTCTAGTCGAGGGGTCTCCTCTGTGTGTCCTGGGGACTCTGTCGCGAGGACGACTCGTGGGTCCTTTGGCTCGTCGATCCTACCCCCTCCAGTATACTTACGTGTCGGGATGGACTCCTCTCACGCAAGTGGTTCGTGGACCAGTGGACTCGACGAGCCTGGACCCTTCCCGTGTTTTGCGTCCGGGTTGACTCAGACACGGAAACACCACATGGGTTCATGGACTTGGACTCACCGAATCTGGACCCTTCACGTACCGTTGGGTCCCGGACGAAATCTGTCAAGGGGACGTCTCATTGGACCTCGGACTCGTCACATCTGACCGTTTCGTGTGTAAGGCACTCACCCCCGTTTAGGTCACACCGGCCCTGTGACATTCGTGAGGGGTGCGTGCGGTCACTATAAACAAACGTCACAAGGAGGGAGGGGTGTCGTGCTGACTTGTTCACTCGGATTTATTCACTGGTGGAAACGGGGGAACACAGTACCGTCTTTAATCTGTGACTTCCCTGAACATTTGTATTCTTCGGTTTTATTTGCCTCCCTTGACGAAACCTTCACTGTCCACGTTGTCTAATTTTGGGATATCAATCGTGGTAGATGTAACCTTCCCCGGATATCTAGAACTCTTCATATTCGACCTTGTTCCTTCATAGACTTTGATTTGACTGGGGTGTGATGGGCGTTATCGAGGTCTCTTTAAAGATCTATATAACAATGATAATAGTAAAAAATTTAAAAATTTTTTAAAAGTCAGGAAAGTCAAGTCAGTGAGTCAGCACAGACTGAGAAACGCTGGGGTACTTAGCGTCGTGCGGTCCGGAGGGACAGGTAGTGGTTGAGGGCCTCAAGTGAGTCTGAGTACAGGTAGCTCAGTCACTACGGTAGGTCGGTAGAGTAGGAGACAGCAGGGGAAGAGGAGGACGGGGGTTAGGGAGGGTCGTAGTCTCAGAAAAGGTTACTCAGTTGAGAAACGTACTCCACCGGTTTCATGACCTCAAAGTCAAAATCGTAGTCAGGAAGGTTTATTTAGTGTCCCAACTAGAGGAAGTCTTACCTGATCAACTTAGAGGAACGTCAGGTTTCCTGAGAGTTCTCAGAAGAGGTTGTGGCGTCAAGTTTTCGTAGTCAAGAAGTCGTGAGTCGGAAGAAGTGTCAGGTTGAGAGTGTAGGTATGTACTGGTGACCTTTTTGGTATCGGAACTGATCTACCTGGAATCAGCCGTTTCATTGCAGAGACGAAAACTTATACGATAGATCCAACCAGTATTGAAAAGAAGGTTCCTCATTCGCAGAAAATTAAAGTACCGACGTCAGTGGTAGACGTCACTAAAACCTCGGGGGGTTTTATTTCGGACTGTGCCAAAGGTGACAAAGGGGTAGATAAAGGGTACTTCACTACCCTGGTCTACGGTACTAGAAACAAAAAACTTACAAATGATGAGGAAATTAAAAGTAAAAATATTGGATGATAGTGGAACGGTTTTTTCTGGGATAAAAATTTCGTTTAAAGTATATATAAAAATATTAAAAACACTAAAACAAAACAAAAAATTTATAACATAAAAACTCTCAGATTGGAGATGAAGTCTAAAAATTAGAAACGAAAAACCATAAAAAATAGTTAAAACATGGAAATTCTTAGGTTAGAAGTCATGGGTAAAAATGAATCCTCACACTAATGACCGAACTAACGGGAGAGGGGGAAAACTGAGAGGAAAAAGAGGTGATCCAGTGGAGATAGAGGAAGGGGGAAGAGAAGAGATGGGTTGAGACAATTAGAAAACCCGTAAGGTCCGACACCTTTCGTGAATTCCTTGACTAATGACCGATCTAGACAGAGAGAGGAAAACTGGGAGGGAGAAGAGGAGGACCAGTGGAGATAGAGGAAGGAGGGAGTGGAGAAGAGAAGAGATACATTGAGGCACTTGGAGAGACCGACACGGTCCGACACCTCCCGTGTATCCCTAAACTAATGACCGATCTAACGAGAGAAGGGAAAACTAAGGGGGAGAAGAGGAGGACCAGTGGAGATGGAGGGAGGAGGGTGAAGAGGAGAGAAGAGGTACATTGAGACGTTTGGAAAGACCCACAGGGAGTGACACCTCTTAGAAAAGAGGTAATTGGATCTACAAAATAGTAGCCACGACATACCTACCTCTTCAGAACTCCGATAACATTCTTATTCTGACTTTTGGTCTCCGTCCTCCGAATTTAGGTTTTGGACTCTTGTAGTCTCTTGAGGACTTAAGTCCCTTGTAATTAGTTATCCTCGAGTAGGTTTTCGGAGGTATGGATGTGACTTTGGTTCGAGGTGGGTTCTCGGTTGTTCAGGGTCTCGTTCTGTATGGTACGTTTAAGAGGTCGTTACGTCCTTGTATCTGGACTCGAAATTATATGTCCGACGAGTTTCAGTGTGGTTTGAGTGTCTTTGGAGTTTTGAGTGATGACCTGTGAAGTATCGTGAGGTCTCTCTTCTTTAGGTCGAGGTGGGTGGTCTTGTGTGTACCTTCGAAGGGATTACTCCTTTAGAACTGTTCGGTGAGTAGGTTGGGGTGGGCGTCCCTCTGGGAGGTGTTATTTCTCTTTGTTGTTTGACGGTTTTATGTTTTTCCGGTGGAGTATGTGGTGTTAGATTTATTCTACTTTTCCGTCTCTTTATGAGTCGTCCATTTCTTTGTATTATTTACGGGTGGTTTGGTTTGGTTTGGTTTCTCCTTCTCTGTCCCTCATATGGACTTTTTGTTAAGTCTTATTGTAATCATTTTTACTAGATTTAAGAACTTTTGTTTTACCTCAATCCCTATTTGTCGGACCTCTGTTCTTAACTCTTCTACGTTCTTTACAAATTGTTTCTGGATCTTCTTTATTTTTTCTCAGTTAGTTATTACTTATTACGTTATTTACTCTAGTTTTTGTGAGACCTCCCTTGGTTGTCATCTTATTGACTCCGTCTTCTATCCTATTCTCTCCACCTTCTATCTTCCCACATTTATTTACTTCGTCTCTCCTTTTTTCTTTTTTTCTTAATTTTCTTTACTCCTGTTGGAGTCTCTGGAGACCCTGTTACAGTTTGTTGGGATATAAGCTTAGTATCCACAGGGTCTTCTTCTGTTTTTCTTTCCTGTACTCTTTTATGAACTCCTCTACTCTCAACTTTTGAAGGGATTTACCCCTTCCTTTATTAGTGGGTTCAGGTTCTTTGGGTCTCTCAGGGTTTGTCCTATTTAGGTTCCGCTTTGTGGGGTTCTGTGTATAATTAGTGTAATTGTTTCCAGTTTGTGTTTCTTGTTTATAATTTTCGTCGTTCCCTTTTTGTTTTTCATTGTGTGTTCCCCTAAAGGTATTCCTATTGTCGACTAGAAAGTCATCTTTGAAGAGTCCCGTCTTACCTTACCGTCCTGTATGAATTTCACTACTTTCTCTTTTCCGATGTTGGGTCTAATGACATGGGTCGTTCCTAGAGTAAGTTTATACTTTCTCTTTGGTTTTCGAAATATCTGTTCTTTTTCGACTCGCTTAAGTCGTGGTGGCTTGATCGAGAAGTTGATTACGATTTCCTAGAAGAGATCTGTCCTTTGTGTCTTTTCCACATATTTTAACTTGGGTTTTGTTGTTTCATTTACCGTTACCCTAGTGTGAATAGTTATTAATGGAATTTACATTTACCCAACTTACGGGGTTGGTTTTCTGTTTCTGACCGACTTACGTATGTTTTTGGTCTGTGGATATATACGACAGATGTTCTCTGAGTGGAGTTTTGTTCCCTGTGCATGTCTGATTTTCACTTCCCGACCTTTTTCTACAAAGTGTGTTTACCTCTGTTTTTTTTCCGTTCTCATCGTTATGAGGATAGTCTATTTTATCTGAAATTTTGTTTCCGACACTTTTCTCTGTTTCTTCCTGTGATGTATTACTAGTTTCCTAGGTAGGTTCTTCTTCTATATTGTTAATATTTATATATACGTGGGTTATATCCTCGTGGTGTTATACATGTTGTTTACGATTGTCCATACTTTCCCCTTTTATTGTTATTGTTTTATTATCACCCTCTGAAATTATGGGGGTGAGTGTGGAGACCTATCTAGTTGATTTGTCTTTTAATCGTTTCTTTGTGTTTGAAATTTACTATATTACCTGGTCAATCTAGATTAACTATAGATATCCTGTAAAGTGGGGTTTTGTTACTTAAAGTGGAAAAAGAGTTCACGTGTGCCTTGGAAGAGGTCCTATCTAGTGTAGGACCCGGTATTTAGATCGGAACCATTTAAGTTTTTATAACTTTAGTAAGGTTCGTAGAAAAGACTAGTGTTACACCATTCTAATCTACAGTTGATGTCCTTTTTGTGATAATTTTTAAGGTTGTCTACCTTCGATTTGTTGTACGAAGACTTATTGGTTGTTTAGTGTCTTCTTTATTTTTTCTTTAGTTTTATAAGTAATTTTACTTACTTTTAATTTTGTGTTGGGTTTTGGATACCCTGAGTCCTTTTCGTCACGATTCCCCTTCCAAGTATCGTTATGTTCGAATGGAATTCTTTGTATTTTTTCAGTATTTATTGGATTGAGATGTGGATTTCGTTGATCTTTTTCTTCTTTACTTCTTGGGGTCCCAATCATCTTCCTTTCTTTAGAATTTATAATCTCGTCTTTATTTACGTTTTCTTTATTTTCTCTGGTATCGTTTTTAGTTGTTTCGATTTTCGACCAAGAAACTCTTCTATGTATTTTATCTGTTTGTTAATCGGTCTGAGTAGTTCTTTGTTTCCCTCTTCTTAGTTTAGTTGTTTTAAACTTCACTTTCAACTCTTTAGTGTCCTCCGTTGTGTCTTTATGTTTCCTAGTATTCTCTGATGATAGTCGTGGATACACGGTTATTTTACCTGTTGAATCTTCTTTACCTGTTTAAGAATCTTTTCATATTGAAAAGTTATAACTTGTTCCTTCTTTATCTTTTAGAATTGTCTGGGTAGTATTCGTACCTTTAGTTTTGATATTAGTCTTTAGAAGGTCGTTTGTTTTCGGGTCCTGGTCTGCCGAAGTGTCGACTTAAGATGGTTTATAAATCTCTTTTCGATTGTGGATAGGATGAGTTTGAGAAGGTCTTTTAACGTCTCCTTCCATTTGGAGGTTTGAGTAGGATACTCCGGTGGTAGTGGGATTATGGTTTTGGACTGTTACTACGGTGTTTTTTTCTTTTGATGTCCGGTTATAGTGACTACTTGTATCTACATTTTTAGGAATTTTAAGATCGTTTGTCTTAGGTTGTTGTATAATTTTTCTAGTATGTAGTTCTGGTTCACCCGAAATAGGTTCCTACGTTCCTAAGAACTGACTAAATATATAACTAAATTATAGGTATTTAGTTAGTTACATTATATGGTGTAATTGTTTAACTTTCTATTTTTGGTATACTAATAGAGTTATCTCCGTCTCTTTCGGAAACTGTTTTAAGTTGTAGGTAAATACTATTTTTGGGAGTTCTTTAGTCCTTATCTTCCTTGTATGGAGTTGTATTATTTTCAATATATACTGTTTGGGTGTCGTTTGTAATAGGAGGCACCGCTTTTTATCTTTTGTAAAGGGGATTTCAGTCCTTGTTCTGTTTCCACGGGTAAGAGTGGTAATGATAAGTTGTATTAAAACCTTCAAAATCGGTGTCTTCAGTTTCTTCTTTTTCTTTATTTTCCTTAGGTCTAACCTTTCCTTCTTCATTATGAGAGTGACAAACGTCTACTGTACTAGGAGATGTATCTTTTGGGATTTCTGTGGTGGTCTTTTAATAATCTCAATTAGTTACTTATATCATTTCAACATCCTATATTTTAATTGTTTGTATTTAGGGAACGTCAGGATATGTGATTGTTACTCTTTTGTCTTTCTCTTCAGTTCCTTTGTTAAGGTAAGTGGTAACGTTACTTTTCTTATTTTATGAATCCTTGTTTAGATGGATTCCTTTGTTTTCTGAATATATATCTTTTGATATTTTTGACTACTTTCTTTAGTTTCTACTGTGTTTATCTACCTCTTTATTTGGTACAAGTACCTAACCTTCTTAGTTATATCATTTTTACTCATAAGATGGGTTTCGATTGATATCTAAGTTACGTTAGGGATAGTTCGATGGTTGCCGTAAAACGTCTCTCGATCTTGTTTATTAAAGTGTTAAACATACCTTTATGTTTTTTGGAACTTATCGGTTTCGTTAGAACTCTTTCTTCTCACCTTGACCTCCTGAGTTGGACGGACTGAAGTCTCATAGGATGTTTCGATGTCAGTGGTTCTGTCATACCATGACCGTGTTTCTGTCTTCATATCTAGTTACCTTGTTTTATCTTTCGGGCCTCTATTTAGGTACGTGGATACCTGTGGAATAGTAGCTGTTTCCTCCGTTCTTGTATGTTGTCTCTTTTCCGTTAGAAATTGTTCACCACGACCACTTTGACCAGTTGGTGAACATTTTCTTACTTTGATCTTGTGAAAGATTGTGGTATGTGATATTATTTGAGTTTTACCTAATTTCCAGATTTAAATTCTGGTATTTAATATTTTGAGGATCTCCTTTTGGATTCGTTTTGTGAGAGACTGTATTTGGTGTCGTCCTAGGAGATACTGGGTGGGGGGTCTCATTACCTTTGTTTTCGTTTTTATTTGTTTACCCTGGATTAATTTTAATTTTCGAAAACGTGTTGCTTCCTGTGATATTCGTTCCACTTTTCTGACGGAAGTCTTACCCTCTTTTATTATTGTTTACTTCTTTGACTGTTTCTTAACTAGAGTTTTTATATGTTCGTTGAGAACTTCGAGTTAAGGTCTTTTTATTTGCTGGGTTAGTTTTTACCCAGTTTCTTGATTTGTCTGTAAAGAGGTTTCTTCTGTATGTCTACCGATTGTTTGGGTACTTTTGTACGAGTTGTAGTGAGAAATAGTCTCTTTACGTTTAGTTTTGGTGTTACTCCATGGTAGAGTGCGGTCAGTCTTACCGACGATAGTTTTTCAGATGTTCGTTATTTACGGTCTCTCCCACACCTTTTTTACTTTGTAAGAGTGTGACAACCACCCTTACGTTTGGTCATGTCAGTTATACCTCTTGTCACACCTCTAAGGAAATTTTTGACCTTTATCTTGACGGTATACTGGGACGTTAGGGTGATGACCCGTATGTGTGGTTCCTTTGGTCTTAACTTTCTCTGTGCACATGGGGTTATAAGTAGTGTCGTGACAAATGTTATCGGTCCTGTACCTTTGTTGGATCTACAGGTAGTCGTCTACTTACCTATTCTTTCGACACATGTATATGTGTTACCTCATAATGAGTCGGTAATTTTTCTTATGTAAACTTAGTCAAGATTACTCCACCTACTTTGACCTCGGCTAATATGTCTCACTTCATTCGGTCTTTCTTTTTATGGTTATTTCATATGATTGTGTATATATACCATAAATCTTTTTACCATTGCTACTGGCGTATACACTCTGTCGTTTTCTCTGTGTCTACATATCTTGTCAGAAAACCTGAGACACCCTCTTCCACTCCCACCCTACTAAACTGTCTTATCGTAACTTTGTACATATAAAAGTATGCACTTTGTCTAGCAGTCAGGTCCAAACTACGTACTCTGGTCACGAGTCCCGACCACGTGACCCTACTGGGACTTCCTACCCTACCCCTCCCTCCACCCACCCCGAAGTCCTCTTGTCTACATGTGGGTACCGACAAAGTACAGTTACATACCGTTTTTTGTGATGTTGTAACATTTCATTAATCGGTGGTTAATTTAATTTATTTAAAATTTTTAAATTCAAATACAATGAATTTATTTCGACTTTCAAAATAATTTTTCTTTTTCTTTCCGTCTATTATGAACGGAACCAGATATTTCATAACTCCCTACGTAAACAATCTCCTTCGTGTTTAAATGCGTGAGACTAGGTCAATGTTTTTTGTTGAAATAAAAGATATAGACTAGAGTAGAACTAGATCACGGAGTTAAGGGGGTCATAGAAAGTACATTATAAGTCAGTTAATTTTCAAGTTTGAAGGATAATCCCTAGGGAGATAGAAGAGTTTTATAGAAGAGAAGAGGAAAGGGTTCTACTATAGTTTCACGTCTCCCTCGAATATATCGAAGTAACGTGAACTCTTCACCCGAAAGACCAGTCGAGTTCCCATTTCTTAGACGGACGTTACGTCCTCTACGTCCAATTAATGACCCAGTCCTTCTAGGGGACCTCCTCTCGTGTCGTTGGGTGATGTCACAAGAACGAACCTCTTAGGGTACTTCTCCTCGGACCACATGATGTCTGGTATCGTAGTGTTTCTCAGTCTGTACTGACATCACTGAATCGTACGTGAACTCTTCCATGAAGACACGAAGTACAACCACAGACCGAAGAAAGACTAGGGACGACTCTACAAACTAGTGGTACTCAGAACGTATCTATAGATGATGTGTCACAGAGTCCCGGTGGACTGGAAACCTCTTAGGATGAAACTGGGAGACGATTCCTGGTCCTCGGAACGGTAATGAGACTACCATTCCGAGGACATGAGTCGAAGGAGGAGAAGGACTGGGGTTCGGAGAAGATAAGGTGGGTAGGAAAGAAGTGAGAAGGTAGAGAGTAGTCCAGTACACTCTTAAACTCAAGTGAACATCGGGAGATCGTGGTCATACAGGGGTTATGATAGAAATAGTACGGTACCACAGTAAAGATGAGTTGACACCGATGAAACACTACTATACTCCGTGGTACACTAGGGGAGGTTCTCAATATTTGTTCTTCCCTTTATCTTCGAGAAAAACACAGGGTCTGAAACACAAGTCGTAGAATTTGGGTTCGTGTAAGAAAGGGTTTATAGAGGTTCGAGGAGACTCGTGGTTTTGTCGAAAACCAAAGGACTCACCGTCTTTGAAAGGAATACAACCATAGTGAGTAGGAGAGGTGTGTTACTGACTACCACTTCGTGATAAAAACGAGAACCATACATTTCCTTTTGATGGAAGTAATTTCGGACCGAAAACTTTGATAAAAGAGTGTTACATAAGTTTTTTTAATGTCAAACTTTGAGGTTCGACTCATTGCTATGTATATAAGGTCTAGTATAAGCGGAAGGGGACTTTGTTATTCAAGTTACTAAGTAACTCATCCTCCTCCTGTTCTGTTGTTCCTTTGTCTAATAGTCCCCGTTAACCGTTGTTTTGATTAAATTATAAAAAAAATTTTATACGTCCCGTGTGTAAGTAAGAAGATAAATCTGTTTTTTTTATAAAATTTCGTGACAATTTCGGTGGATGTCAAGACCTACTGACATATATCACTTATTGTCGTTCGTGGGGTCTAGTGAAACATTGTGGTGTTTGAATGAGATTTTGTTTTTAACAAAGGTTTGATATCCGTTAGTAGAACCCGATGAAGGTTATGTTACTGTGTAACCGTACCGGTTAGGAAAGAAGTAACCCAGACTCTTATCTTATAATACCAATTAACAAAAAACAGACACATTGACCTCGAATTGAACTTTGGGATAATAGAAAAAAATTTTAAATACCGACCTTTAGGATATTCAGATTAAAGGACGGAATCACTCATGTCATCTGATTCAATGTAATCACTTGTTTTAAATTATAAACTTCTAATTTCTATAACGACCCAGAACTTCAGTAGAGAGGTTGGTATCTACCGTAGTCGAGTCTGATCACTACATCAACATTTTCCGAATTCTCTAACACAAATTGGGTATCACTTGGGTGTTATGTAACCTTTACGACATAAACAAAAAATTTAACCTTGTACCAATAGAAAACTGTGTAAAGAAAGACGTTTTTATGTTGAGTCCTTTCTCAAACCAATTAATTCTCAGAACTAATTTCTTTTAACATAATGAACAAACTTTGACTTTAGTCTAAAACTCGATGTAATTTATTGTAAAATAAAGTCAATTACGACGTTTGAACAATCTGTAAGGTCATTCGGAAGAACAACTTTCTAGAAGTTCTAACAAGTGGTACTAGTAAAACGAAATGACTCGGATCTTACATTACCTAAAATATAAAGGTTTATACGGAAATCATCTTACGAATGTTCGAAAAGTGTCGTCTTTTGATGAATAATCCCGTGACTGTAATAAGAATTTAAAAAGGACTAAAATAACAGGACCGGGGTATAACAAGTTTTGTCATGTTAAGAACGAGATTAAACTCTCTTCGACAGTAATCAATTTCCCTAAGAAATGTGTCCAGTAACCCTCATAAAACGGGAAGGAGAGATTCTCTTATTAAAGTAAAAGATGAATTATTTCTCGAACACGAATTTTTCGTAGAGTTCAATATCGGTCCGTTTTTGTACTTTCCTTCTCGGTGAATGTACTTATATACTCTAAAGTATAACGAAAACAAAATTAACGATTTGTTTAAAACGTCTGAACTTTTTCCGACCAAAATGTCGGGACCTCGTTTTCGGGAACAAATGATTGTCAACATCGGGATTGGATAAGTTTTTGTTATACTCCGGTTTTTTCTCTTATTGAGACCCCAAAGAATCCTTACTCTCATACTTTCTACCACCCATTTTACAACGGATCACCACTTCCGTTAATGGAAACAGTTCTCATCTCGTTTCATGGGGACAAAAGAAGGACAAAGGAAGAAGTTTCGACCACCTGTAACAGGAATATAGTTTGTATATCCGTACCTTTAATTTCTTCAAAAGAGTAGACTCGAGTTGGTGGTGAGGGAGCAGGATCCTAAAGAACCCCTTTTACTGATTTTAACTAAATACACGTATTTCCCATCCGGTGAGGATCTACTGTTGCTTCCTTTCAAGCTCTTACATGACCTCTTACAGTTTTGTCATCGTTCTTGAAAAGATCGTCATCATCATCGTCTTCGTTCCTCATGGTTCACCACATGCCTACTTACGGTCAGTCATCTTCGGTTCTCCGGGTCGTATGAACAGACGATTAGTGTAAGTTTGGATGTTGAACGGTCTTTCGGTGTAGGGTTTGAGAGGTTTATTACGAACGAAGTCCCCAGTTAAAAAGGTTCCCGAAAGACACTTTTCTAAAGTTTACCTTTAAATTCGAAGTACACTCGTTATTCCCCTTTTTTACATTTAGAGAAGAGGTGGAACGTGAGTGACAAGGACGACACAAAATCCGTTTTCTTTTTGAGTAGTCTTTACTGAGGTTTCGGGTCTGAGACTGAAGGAACCTAGGACGAGGGAGATTAGTCCGGTGTCAACTGACTGTCAGTCCTTTATTTGAGAAGAAACTTCCATGTCGTCTCGTCTAAATATCGTTTACTGATTATACTAGATTAGAAGGTCGCTAAAGTTGTTAAAGTTAAGACCTTCTAAGTATATACAGACAAATTGAAAGACTAAGATAGGACACCGACGAGTAACTTAATAGGAAGTTCTAAGTTAGAAGAGTATGTAACGTTGAAAAGAGTAATAGTTTGAAATCACATTATAGTCCTAAGTGGTACACGGGTCGGGGGTGTCATAGGTAGACCCTTTGTAACTTTCGGTTTCTTTTTTGGATTGTCGGTTTCGGAATAACCATCCTCCTCATTTATTGGTGAATTAGGTTAATCGTTTAGGAGTGACTTGACGATGATCTACACGGTCGGTGATACAATTCATACCGCCCACTATGTTAGTTAAAGATTCTACTGATTCTAGTCGAACCGGTTTTTAAATTTAAGGGGTTTTCGAGTCACTACGGACTTTAGGTAAATTATTCCCTGTGTCAGAAATTAAGGAATTAACCTCTATTTCAAATCTTCCTCCGACGGACACTCTCCCTTTCTTCGACTAAATTTAGGTATGACTCGGTATTTACTAACTATAATCTCGTTGAAGAGTCTCATCTAAAATTATTTTTCCTTTTTTTCTCTTAACCACCATGATCTTCAGACTTCCCTTCCCGGTCCTCGGCCCGGTCCTTTGTGACCCCCATACCGTCTTTTGTGTTTCTCTTTTCCCTCGTCTGAAGTCTTTGACCTCTGAGGTCTTTGGTTGAAACGGTCGAATATGGTCGAATGTTTTTTTTTTTTTTTGTCTGACATTGAGTTCATTCATTGGTACCCCAAATTTTTCCTACTACGGTTTACGTCGACCACGGTCAGTCTGAGACGTTTTCAAAATGTAAAAAGACAAAACCAAGGTCATTATTTAATATATGAGTTTCCTGGGATGAAGTTTACATTCCGTCTTATTTTAAGTTTAGAATTTTAACGTCTCCCTTAATTGTACATTTAATCAATAAGGTTTTCTAAAAATCCGAATAGGTGTATACCAAGTAAGACAGAAGTTTGTATAAAATGTGAATCTCGAGGTCAAATCTGAAGTGACAGCCTATTCCAAAACATAAACCAAACATATGTTAAAACTACATCCCATAGGACTTTAAAGGATTGTATGTCACGTTTGGGGTGGGTAGAGAATAAAGAAAATTAAAAGTTACCCGACACGTTCCCGACACTAGAGTATCGTACTTCCAAGACAATCTCATCCTCACACACACACACACACACACACACACACACACACACACACACACACAACCTCTGTCCCAAAAGGTCTAAGAGTGTCTCATGTAGAAAGTCAAGTCAAGTCAACGAGTCAGTACAGGCTGAGAAACGCTAGGGTACCTGATGTCATGCGGTCCGGAGAGACAGGTAGTGGTTGAGGGTCTCGGATGAGTTTGTGTACAGGTAGCGCAACCACTACGGTAGGTTGGCAGAGTAGGAGACAGTAGGGGAAGAGGAGGTCGGAAGTTAGGAGGGGTCGTAGTCCCAGAAGAGGTTACTCAGTCAAGAAGCGTAGTCCACCGGTTTCATAACCTCAAAGTCGAAGTCGTAGTCAGGAAGGTTACTTATAAGTCCTGACTGAAGGGAGTCTTACCTGACCAACCTGAAGGAACGTCAGGCTCCCTGAGAGTTCTCAGAAGAGGTTGTGGTGTCAAGGTTTCGTAGTTAAGAAGTCGTGAGTCGAAAGAAGTGTCAGGTTGAGAGTATAAGTATGTACTGATGACCTTTTTGGTATCGGAACTGATCTGCCTGGAAACAACCGTTTCATTACAGAGACGAAAAATTATACGACAGATCCAACCAGTATCGAAAAGAAGGTTCCTCATTCACAGAAAATTAAAGTACCGACGTCAGTGGTAGACGTTACTAAAAACTCGAGGGGTTGGGGTTTATTTCAAAGAGTGACAAAGGTAACAAAGGGGTAGATAAACGGTACTTCACTACCCTGGTCTACGGTACTAGAATCAAAAAACTTACAACTTAAAATTCGGTCCAAAAAGTGAAAGGAGAAAGTGAAAGTAGTTCTCCAAGAAGTCAAGAAGCGAAAGACTGTATTCCCACCACAGTAGACGTATAGACTCCAATAACTATGAAGAGGGGTGTTAGAACTAAGGTCGAACACGAAGTAGGTCGGGTCGTAAAGAGTACTACAATTTATTCGTCTCACTGTTATATGTCGGAACTGTATGAGGAAAGGGCTAAACCTTTGTCAGACAACAAGGTACAAGTCAAGATTGACAACGAAGAACTGGACGTATGTCTAAAGAGTCCTTCGTCCAATCCACCAGACCATAAGGGTAGAGAAATTCTACCTCTGTTTTTACTTTCATATCAGTGTTTTGTCCTCTGGTGTAAGGGTAACTATTTCGTCCAAGAGACTTCGAGTTGTAAGGTTGTTTCTCTTCTGATCAGCACCCCGATGGTATACCGACATAAGTACTAAGATAAGGGGAGGTCAGTCTTTCTACAACCCGGAAATCGTAAGTCGGTCAAAGAATCTTAATAATACGAGAAAAACAGGGAAGTGACCCCGAAATACTTGGAGTTCCATCATCCATTTTTCTTACGGGTACATATCGACTGTTGTACTGCCCGGAAATACTCGAGGCACCCTTTCTCTGTGAAGTATAAATCTCTTCTTTTTTAATTTCTTCCCCAAAGAAGGAAAGACAGAAAAGAGACTGTCTGTCATTACACAGAGGACGACCATCGAAAGTCCTGTTTTTCTAAACACACTCAACAGTACTTTAAGTGATAGTATGTAAATGCGAGATTTTTACGTTAACCTCGGTGAGAAGTACACACGGTGTAAATGTTATTAATAGGGTTATTTTGGAATAAGTGTTATTTACTGATTGTTCTTTAGGTTGCCCCTTTTCTACAAAAAAAGTAATAACCTAGTATAGAGTCCTGACTCCTGTTAGTGTCATGTTTTCGGTTTATGCGTTTTGTGTCGGAAGAATACCTAATTGAAAAGTGAACTCTTACGGGTGGGAGTCCGTTTGTTAGGAACGTTGTTTCTAGGAAAACTGTTTAGTCATGTGTTAGGAGAGTCGAGTGGATGCGAAAGTACGAAGAAGTGATAAAACTTTTTTTTTCACTCTTTATTCCCACGATCTGTGAATCTCCAGACCTAAACTGAGACAGTTACTAGTTACTGTACTGAAATTAGTCAGAGTTAGAAGAGTAGATATGTGACCCCGTGTGTCGTGTAGAAGTCGTGTTGTTGTGTTTTCAAGTTTACACCATTACTTATGGTTTCGTTAGACTTTACATATTTTACATTATGTTTACTTTCTACCTTAATAAAAAAAAAGATTAAGGTCTCCTCTTTCCACTAGGTCACACCCTTTTAGTACGGATTATAGGACAGGACCTTCTGTACGTGTACCGAAAAATATGACAATTTGATACCAACGTCTCCGAAAACTAAAGATGATTAAGCAAAGAAGAAGACCAAAGGGCGGGGGTGGGTCTGAAAAAGGGAGATTTTGAGAGGATAAGTAGAAGAGTTTCTATGACATAAAAGAAGAACTTAGATTGTAACGATAACTCTTCAGACTCCACTTGAATCAGAAATAAGGAAACATCTATATGACAAACATAAATTCCTACGAAAATCTTAAAAGAAAAACTACGAGAATTACAAGTGCTATCACACAGATCATATCCAAAAGGAAAATAGAGGACAAACCGTGAGATACCGAAAAATTGTACTTCAGAAAATAGTAAAAAGTTAAGATCTTTTAAATAAAGGTGATAGAGAGTTTCGTCAACGAAGAGAGGTAAAAAATAAAAGAGATAAAGAACCCGAGGAAAATAAACTACAACGTTGAAATGAACAAAAGGTATAAGGAATCGAAAAGATAAAAGATAGAGGAAT
The DNA here is from genome assembly GCA_006410555.1 of Capra ibex. Classification (NCBI taxonomy): domain Eukaryota; kingdom Metazoa; phylum Chordata; class Mammalia; order Artiodactyla; family Bovidae; genus Capra; species Capra ibex. The sequence continues at coordinate 110,552 of SJYO01025352.1, read as the reverse complement.
AGGAAGGGACAACGGAAGACCCTTTGAAGGAGTTAAAATAGAAATGGAGTGATTGAACAAAAAATCGAGGTAAAAAGGACGATAACTATGGTAGTTAGTATAAAATTTAAAGTTGATAATGTAAAAGTACTTATCTTAAAGGTGAAGGTAGGTACTGTCTCATTCAACGTGATCTGAACGGGAGGATGGAATTTGTTGATCTTTTTGGACGTGCTTTATATCCTTTGTTAACGAAGGTCTGTCATCTTTTGTCCGTCATATCCTGATACTAGAAATTTCCTTACCTTTATTTACTTTGGTAGAGACACTGACAGGGTCAAACGACGGACCTCCGTAAAAGACCTGGTGTCATATCGTTACTTTTCGGGTTCGTCTTATGTCACAAGAACGACTAAACTCCTTTGTCTTTAGTCTCAAGTGTCTCTGACTTCGTCGACATTAATCATCTCGTCTCATGACTCCTCTTCCCTCGATACGTTTTTTTTTTTTTTTGGAGGTCATTAACCGTATCTTTAAGGAAACTCAGAAACTTTGTATAACTTGACACGTACTTGTCTCACTCTGAGATCCCTACCCGTTTTCGACATTCCACTTGTTTTGAGTCTTGAATAGGTTCCGATCCTTTACAAACTCAAGGTTGATAGACCTCACCTCTTTACAATGACTCATGGGTCCTCAAAAGGAATAACGGTTTAAGTCTGAATTTGACTTCTGTTATTCCTTTTGGTGATCTAGTAAGTCTATATTGGATTTAGTTTAGGGTATACTAAACTCTCACCTTCACTCTTTAGTTAAATTCCCTGATCTAGACTGTCTGTCTCATGGACTACTTGATACCTACCTGTAAGGATTGCAATATGTCCTCTGTTCCTAGTTCTAGTAGGTGTACCTTTACATTTTTTTTTTTTTTTTTCGTTTTACCAACAGACTCCTCCGGAATGTTTATAAACACTTTTCTTCTCTTCACTTTTCGTTTCCTCTTTTCCTTTCTATATGGGTAAACTTACGTCTCAAGGTTTCTTATCGTTCCTCTATATTCTTTCGAAAGGAGTCGCTAGTTACGTTCCTTTATCTCCTTTTGTTGTCTTACCCTTTCTGATCTCTAGAGAAGTCCTTTTAATCTCTATGGTTCCCTTATAAAGTACGTTTCTGCCCGAGCTATTTCCTGTCTTTACCATACCTCTATCGTCTTCTATAATTCTTCTCCACCGTTCTTATGTGTCTTCTTTACATGTTTTTATCTCGAAGTGTTGGGTCTATTAGTACTACCACACTAGTGAGTGGATCTCGGTCTGTAGGACCTTACATTTCAGTTCACCCGGAATCTTTCGGAGTGATACTTGTTTCGATCACCTCCAATACCTTAAGGTCAACTCGATAAAGTTTAGGATTTTCTACTACGACACTTTCACGACGTGAGTTATACGGTCGTTTAAACCTTTTGAGTCGTCACCGGTGTCCTGACCTTTTCCAGTCAAAAGTAAGGTTAGAGTTTCTTTCCGTTACGGTTTCTTTCGAGTTTGATGGTGTGTTAACGTGAGTAGAGTGTGGGATCCTTTCATTACGAGTTTTAAGAGGTTCGGTCCGAAGTCGTTATACACTTGACAGTTGAAGGTCTACAAGTTCGACCAAAATCTTTTACGTCTCTTTGGTCTATAATTTAACGGATGTAGACGTCCTAGTACCTTTTTCGTTCTCTCAAGGTCTTTTTGTAGATAAAGACGAAATAACTGATACGGTTTCGGAAACTGCCACATCTAGTGTTATTTGATACCTTTTAAGACTTTCTCTACCCTTCTGGTCTATTGGACTGGACGGAGAACTCTTTGGATATACGTCCAGTCTTTCGTTGTCAATCTTGACCTGTACCTTGTTGTCTGACGAAGATTTATCCTTTTCCTCATACAGTTCCGACATATAACAGTGGGACGAATAAATTAAATATACGTCTCATGTAGTACTCTTTGCGACCCGACCTTTTTCGTGTTCGACCTTAGTTCTAACGGTCCTCTTTATAGTTATTGGAGTCTATACGTCTACTGTGGTGGGAATACCGTCTTTCACTTCTCCTTGATTTTTCGGAGAACTACTTTTACTTTCTCCTCTCACTTTTTCAACCGAATTTCGAGTTGTAAGTCTTTTGCTTCTAGTACCGTAGACCAGGGTAGTGAAGTACCCTTTATCTGTCCCTTTGTCACCTTTGTCACAGTCTGAAATAAATCTCCCCCGAGGTTTTAGTGACGTCTACCACTAACGTCGGTACTTTAATTTTCTGCGAATGAAGAACCTTCCTTTCAATACTGGTTGGATCTATGGTAAAATTTTTAGTCTCTATAATGAAACGGTTGTTTCCAGGTACGAAAACTTGACACCACAACCTCTTCTGAGAACTCTCAGGGAACCTGACGTTCCTCTAGGTTGGTCAGGTAAGATTTCCTCTAGTCAGGACCCACAAGAAACCTTACTGAGTACGACTTTGACTTTGAGGTCATTAAACCGGTGGAGTACGTTTCTCAACCGAATAACCTTTTCTGGGACTACGACCCTCCGTAACTCCCGTCCTCCTCTTACCCTGCTGTCTCCTACTCTACCTACCTACCGTAGTGGCTGAGTTACGTGTACTCAAACCCACTTGAGGCCCTCAACCACTACCTGTCCCTCCGGACCACACGACACAAAGTACCCCGACGTTTCTCAGCCTGTCCTGACTCACTGACTTGACTTGACTTGACTGAGTCCTCAAATTCATCTAAATGGTCTTACTAGCGTGGAATTAACATCTCTATTGGATCGGAACCCGAAGGGACCTCCGATCCGTCTTTCTTAGACGGACGTTACGTCCTCTACGCCCAAGTCAGGAACACAACTCTTCTAGGGGACCTCTTCTTTTACCGTTGGGTGAGTTCATAAGAAAATAATACAACTCCATACAAGGAAGATAAGGACGAAAGACCTCTCAAAAATAGTATTTACCTACAACTTAAAACAGTTTCCGAAAGAGACGTAGATAACTCTATTAGTATACCGAAAATAAAAAGTTAAACAATTACACCACATAATGTAACTAACTAAACGTCTATAACTTCTTAGAAACTTAGGGACCCTATTTCGGATGAACCAGTACCACATACTAGAAAAATTACACAACAACCTAAGACTAACGATCTTAAAACAATTCCTAAAAACGTAGATACAAGTAGTCACTATAACCGAACATCAAAAGAAAAAGACACCGTAGAAACAGTCCAAAACCATAATCCCACTACCACCGGAGTATCTTACTCAAACCTTCAAATGGAAGGAGACTTTAAAAGACCTTCTGAAACTAATCATATCCACAATCGAGAAGAGATTTAAAAACCATCTTAAGTCGACACTTCGGTAGACCAGGACCCGAAAACAAACGACCTTCTAAAGACTAACATCAAAGTTAAAGGTACGAACACTGTCCAGACAATTCTAAAAGATAAAGAAGGACCAAGTTAAAACCTTTCAACATGAAAAGATTCTTAAAAAGGTAAAAAAGGTGCAACAGGTAAAATAACCGTATATTAACGACTATCATCAGAGTACTAGGAAACATAAAGACACAACAGACAACACTAGAGAGGTAAAAGTAAAGCTTAAAACAACTAAACTAAGAAGAGGGAAACAAAGAACTACTCAGACCGATTACCAAACAGTTAAAATAAATAGGAAAGTTTCTTGGTCGAAAACCGAAACAACTAAAAACGATACCAGAGAAAACAAAGAAAACGTAAATAAAGACGGGACTAAAAATTTTAAAGAAAGGAAGATGATTGGGACACCAAGAAGTAAAGAAGGAAAAGATCAACGAAATCCACATCTCAATCCAATAAATGAACTGAAAAAAGACCAAAAAACTCTATACGGACATAACGATACTTGAAAGGGGAATCGTGACGAAAATGTCATAGGGTGTCCAAAACCCCACAACACAAAAGTAAAAGTAATTAAAGATACGTATAAAACTAAAGAAAAAACTAAAGAAGACACTAAACAACCAATAAGTCGTCGCACAACAAGTCGGAGGTATACGACCTTAAAAATTATCAAAAAGAAGACATTAACTCTAGATTAGAATGACGTAACACCAGTCTTTTCTACGAACCTTACTAAAGTTATAAAAACTTAAATGGTTCCGATCTAAATACCGGGTCCTACTTGCAAGAGGATAGGACCTCTTCCAAGACACACGTGAACTCTTTTTCCACTTTAAGTAACAAAACCTCACTTTACAGGATATCTATAGTTAATCCAGATTGACCAGATAACATAGTAAATTTCAAATACAAAGGAACAATTAAAAGACAAATCAACTAGATAGGTACCCACACTCACCCTACAATTTCAGAGGATGATACTAACACAATGACGGTTAAAGAGTAAAATACAGACAATCACAAACAGAATATATAATTCCACGAGGATACAATCCACGTATTATAAATGTTAACAATACAGAAGGAGAACCTAACTAGGAAACTGGTAATACATCACACGAACGAATAGAGAACATTAAAATAAAATTCCAGATAAAACAGACTGTACTCCCAACGATGAGGTCCAAAGAAAACGAAGGGTAAACGTACCTTATATATAAAGGTAGGAGAGTAAAAAGTCTGATATACACAGAAATCGAGACTTCACCCAAAGAAATCGAGACTTCACCCAAAGATACATGGATATATATGTATCCATAACAAAAACATAGGTAAGTAAGTCAGACACACAAAACCAACCTCGGAAGTTAGACAAATGTAAATTTCATTAATAACTACATATACAAGGATAACGGTAAAAGAATTAACAAACCCCGACTAAAATATTTAGAAAAAGAAGAAAACATAAAGAACTGATATATCCAGGGAAGCTGTAAACAACATTTCGAACAAACCACCATGACTTAAAAGAGTTGAAAACGAAAAGACTTTTCTAAAAATAAAGAGGTAGTTAAAACTTACCCTAGGAACGGTCCATCTCATTAGAACCAATAACTAAAAAGGGAAAGTCATGAAATTTATATAGGATGGTAAGGGAAGGTCCGACGTCTCAAAGGTGACTTTCTAATCGACAATTTGTATACCCCAAAGGGAGCATACAGTGAACAACGAAAAGGGAACGACGAAAATTATAAGAAAGAAACACAAATCAGAAACATTCAAACTAATCATACACAGAACCGTACAAAGAGGAACCCAAATAGTATATACCCTAAGAAACACGGAGAACTTGAACTGATAAAGGAAAAGGTACAACCCATTTAAAAGTTGATATTAGAGAAGTTTTTAAAAGAGTATGGGAAAGAAAAAGAGAAGAAGAAGACCCTGGGGATATTAATCTTACAACCATGAAAACTATAACAGAGTCTTCAGAGACTCTGATAAGAGTCAAGAAAAGTAATAAAAATGAAATAAAACGAGAAATCTTCATTAAAGGTGGTAAAATAGAAGGTCGAGTGACTAAGCAAGAAGACGAAGTCTATAAGACGATAACTAAGGAAGATCTCATAAAAATTAAAGTCATTAACACAACAAACAGAGACATAAAAATAAGAAATTAAGAAGATCCAGAAAAATTTAACTAAGAACGTAAAAGAGGTAATATAAAAGTTCCAAAAACTAGTAGAAATGATAGTAATAAGACTTAAAAAAAGTCCATCAAACGGATAAAGGAGAAGTAAAAAACCTGAAGACACAAAGATCAAACAAGGAAGTAAACACATCATAAAGAGACGGAAAAGTAATTAAAAAAAATTGTATAACACAAACTCCAGAGGAAAGGGGTCCGAAGTTCAAATTTAAGAAAGAAGGAAAACCAAAGACGGGAGGATTCCAAACAGGTCACCAAACACATTTGAAACATATCCCACTCTGAACACGACTCAAACAAACAAAACAAAAAGGAGACTACTCGTTCCGACTCCCTCCACCATTAGGACAGACGACTACTAAACCAAACATAAAAACAAAACAAACAATAAATCTACTCCATAGGACGTGACCTACGATGACCACCAACCCACTACGGTCTAGAACATAAGTTCACCAAAGGAAACAAACTCAAGAGTGATAGACTATGACGGATCCCAATCAAGAGACCGTCAGATCCCAGAACCTCAGTCACGAGGGTGAGGTTTCCGAGTCCCGAACTAGAGTAAGAGTAAGGGTGGATGTCGGTAGACGACGAGGGGTAACCTGTTCGGATCTTCTTAAAGAAAAGACATCGAACCCGTAAAGGGACCTGATCTAGGTTCCATGACCGTCCAGACACAAGGAAAGACCACTGAGAACCCCCCTTCTGAAAAATTCTAACCACCTCGAGAGTGGAGTGTAATGAGACTGGATGAGGTTATAAGAACCGACCTCATAGGGGTACCTGTGTCCTCTGACCTCCCGATGTCGGGTGACCCAGTGTTTCAGTCTGTACTGACTCGTTGATTAATGTCGTGTCGTGTATCAGCTAATTGACCTCTTCCCGTACCGTTGGGTGAAGTCTTAAGAACAGACCTCTTAGGGTACCTGTATCCTCGAACCACCCGATGTCAGGTATCCCAACGTATTTCAGTCTGTGCTGACTTCGCTAAATCGTGTGTATCAGCTAATTGTTACAACACCATCAAAGTCCACTTATCGTTTCCCTGAGTCGATATGTATATGTATCTAGGTAAGAGGGAGTTTATGGAGAAGATAGGTCCGACCGTGTATTGTAACTCATCTCAAGGTACATTATATGTAATCCAGGAACAATCAATAGGTAAAACTTATACCACCACACATGTACCGGAAGGGTTTGAGGGAGGAATTGATAGGGATGTGAAACCGTTCGTATTCAAGTAAAAGACACTCAGAAAGACAAAACATTTATCCAAGTAAACATATTAAAGTAAAATTTATGGTGTATATTCCCTGTAGTATTCTATAAATAGGAAGAGATAGACTGAATGAAGTGAGTCATACTGTGAGAGTTCCAGGTGGGTACAGCGACGTTTACCGTAATAAACTAAGAAAAATACCGACTCATTATAAGGTGACATATAAACATGGTGTAGAAGAAATAGGTAGACTATCTACAAATCCAAGAAATGTACAGAACCGATAACATTTGTCACGATGTTAATTGTGACCCCACGTGTATAGGAAACCCCAGTACAAAAAGAGGTTTATATACGGGTCCTAACGTCTCAGTATACCATCGAGATAAAAATAAAAGATCCCTTGAAGACATAGTAAGAGGTATCACCGGTACGGTTAAATGTAAGGGTGGTTGTCGAAACGAAAGTAAAAGTGACACTTCTGGAGTGGATAGTTATATCTGGACTTGTTGTTATACTGTTACTAGTGAAAGTCTTATAGTCATTGTTCTTAAGACCAGGACACACTCGATAGTCGGACTCTTTGTGTACGAACATTAATAACTCTTTCGTCCGTACCTTAAATCTGTCTTCCCTACAAGTAAGTTATCTATTTAAATATAAACCTTTCAATTCGGAGTGGAAAATTTTTTATCCGATCTAATGTAAGACTCAGGGTGGTCCATCTTAGTATGGGTAAATTGATTCCTTTTAAAAAAAATTTTCTACCGTATCTAACCTAAGGTAGTCAGGTTTACATGGAGTAGTTAAGATCACCGTCCTATAAAAGTACTCTATGAAGTTTAGACTCGAAAAAGTAGTCAATATGATTCACTTCTTGGTGATCGACACGAGTTAGTAAATCTTCAGATCTCAGACACTTCAAGTTCCTCATCCTCTACCTCCTCGGAAATTTGGGAGTGATAAGTTATAAACCAGGGTTTGATTGTTTGTCCGTAGTAACTCTCTGACAATTTTTACGTCTGAGTGTCCAGGGTAGGTTCAGTCAGTATACCTCAGTCTTAGAAGTACAATTGTTCTAGGGGTACACTAAGTATGATTTCAGACTCTTCACGACGAGACCTACAATTGACCTTGAACGGACTAAAGTTCGTGACCGTAGTGTAGAGATCATCGATGTAGAGTCGTAGGTGAGAGTAAGGTAGGTGAGACTACAGGTTTGAGATCCTCTACATTCACGTGTCACCATGATCGATTACCAGATTAACTGGTTTTGAATAAGTGCAGGATGACACATGGGTCGGTTCACAATCCGGGAGTCTCCCTTTATTTTCTGTTCGGGTGGGTTGGGGGAATAAGAGTTCTCACTTGGAGACGAATTCCCTTCTCTCCTTATGTCTACGGTTAGATGGAAAGAGTGAAAAAGAGGGTGAGAAAGAGGATCACTTAAAGTATGAGATCAGTATACCCTTGTCTAGGGACAAAAGGTTTGTCCGGGACACGAAAAGAGTGAACAAGAGTTACTAGGGAGTCGGACCTTAAAAACGTCAGGTGGGGGGAGGGGAAACTAACGACTTTAGAATGTGTGGGCAGTTCTCAGTCGAGAACGAATGGGAGTTAATGAGACAGATGGGAAGGGGTCCTCACGTAAGGGTATACACGTGGAGATGGTAATAGGTCCTTGTCTGATTACTTTTTCTAACTTTTACTAAAGACTTCGTTTTTTATTTGAAGTTCTTATTAAAGTGGGAAAAGAGTCTATTCGTGTTATTGGGGGAATTAAGAATATGAATACCAAAAGAAACTGGAGGAGAAGGGGAAGATTTACAAGACAAAGTAAAAGTTTCGTGATAACTACATTTGTAACGGTTTTACCGAAAGGAACAAACTTTAGTTTAAAATCCTGAAACACCTAAGGAGGTCAAGGTAAGAAGAAAGAGTTCTAACGAAACCAATAAGCTCCAAAAAACATAAAGGTATGTTTAACACTTTAATAAACAAGATCGAGACACTTTTGATTTATAAAGTAATTCCCTATTTTTATAACCAGGGGTTTGTGACCCGAAGTGGTTCTTATAACGACTGGGAGGAGGTACCAAGCCTCTTCCGTTACCGTGGGGTGAGGTCATGAGAACGGACCTTTTGGGGTACCTGCCTCCTCGGACCACTCGATGTCAGGTACCCCAGCGATTCTCAGCCTGTGCTGACTTTCCGAAGTGAAAGTGAAAAATGAAAGTACGTAACCTCTTCCTTTACCGTTGGGTGAGGTCACAAGAACGGACCTCTTAGGGTTCCTGTCCCCTCGGACCACCCGACGGCAGATACCCCAGTGTGTCTCAACCTGTACTGACTTCGATGAATCGTCGTCGTCGGAGGCACCAAATGTGTTTAGTCGTTTGTGTCTGTCTTTGAGTTTCCGGATTTTGATCAGAGACTCGTTCAGAGGACTTAACTACCATTTGTTGCCCACATTAAAAGTCATCTATGAGATCTACCATCGTAACACACATAATAAGAAAATGACGAAACCAAAAGATTAAGTGGGAAAATATATAGTTCCTTAGGTTTACACACCTCCCCGCTATCTACCAGTTTATAATTGAGCAAAATTGTCTTTAGGTATTGTTACACTTTTAATTACTGTTATATTTCAAAGGTTTTAAGATAACGAAAAGTTTGGTCAAAGGGTAGAGATAGAAGGAGTAACAAATATAAGAGTCTCCCTAAAGGACCTACCGAGTCACCATTTCTTAGGTGGGCGTCACGTCCTTTGCATCTTCTGTACTCAAACTAGGGACCCAGTCCTTCTAGGGGACCTCATCCTTTGTCGTTGATGAGGTTATAAGGACGGACTTTTTAGGGTGCCTGTCCACCTGATGTCAGGTACCTCAGTGTCTCAACCTGTGTTAACTCACTGACTCGTGTTCGTATAAGAGTATTAAGTCAAGTCTGATATCTGAGCTGACGGAGTGGAGGGTGAGTGAACGGTTGGGAAACGTAGACTGAAACGGGGGGAGGAAGGTGTGGGGAAAATTTTTAGTAAAAAATTTTTCTAAAGGTTACCGGAAGACAAGACATCCAAAGTAGGGTTAAGTAAAGAGGCTTTGTAAACGTTGGACTAATGGAGTAAAAAAGAAAGGGTGTTAAAAGGGTTGAAGACATAAAACTTTTTAAAACTCGGGTGTTTTTCGACTTTCTTATGATGTTAATCGTCGGTGTATAGGAAGTGAATCGAAGTGGTCAATTGTAAAGTGGTGTAAAGGAGGTAAGGAACCTGGAGTGGGAGAGAGAAGGGGAAAGAGGGAGGGGAGAGGAGAGAGAGAAGAGTCTGAAGTACTGTAAGATTTATGTAACCGTATGTAAAGAATTCAACGTCTATGGCAATGTGACCTTTGGATTCAAAAAGTAGTACGTAGAGAATTCTTATTCTAATAGAAGGATGTTGTGAGAAGAACCGTGGACTTACGTGGAACCAAGAAGATGGAGACTAGTGTGGAAACATCTACACATTGTGTCTCAAGTCCTCTCGTGCTTCTGAGATTAGGACCAAGACGGTGTTTGATTGATCGAGACACGAAACTTTCTTTTTCTTTAAAGTCCTTAAGGGTCCGTCAATTCACCAATCAAGAGACACGAGAGTCATGGCTCCCGGGTCCAAGTTAGGGCATTCAGTTCATCACGCCGGTTTTTTATTTTAGGGAATTAATATTTTCATTATATACGAGTAACATCTTTTGTCCCTTTTATGTTTCAATTTTCTTTGAATCTTTTCTATGTTATAAGATAAAAAATTAAATTTTAACTTTGATAATATTTTAAAAGTATCTTAGAAAAATAACCGACGTATAATAAAATGACCCCGAAGGGACCACCGAGTTTGTTATTTCTTAGACGGACGTTACGTCTATTTCTATTTTCTTACCGATGGGTGAGGTTATAAGAACGGACCTCTTAAGGTACCTGTCTTCTCGGACCGCCCGATGTCTGTTACCCCAACGTTTCTCAACCTGTGATGACTCACTGATTGTGTGAAACGTGACTTATATATGTATGACGTGACTCATATAAACAAGACGACCTATAGGGACTATCGAGTCGACCATTTCTTAGGGGAACGTTACGTCCTCTGGGGTCAAGATAAGAACATCCCCTCTAGGGGACCTCTTCCCAATCCGATGGGTGAGGCCATAAGAACCCAAAGGAACTACAGAGTCTACCATTTCTTAGACGGACGTTACACCCTCTGGACTCAAGTTAGGGACTCAACCCTTCTAGGGAACCTCCTCCAGTACCGGTCGGTGAGGTCATAAGAATAGAACTCTTATAGGCACTTGTCTTCTCGGACCGTCTGATTTCAGATACCCCAGCGTTTCTCAGCTTGTAATGACTCAATGATTCGTTCGTTCGTTTATCAGAACTTCTTTTTCTATTGTGAAGGTAAAAATTTACTGGTTTCCTGAATTTTGTTCGTTAATTATTTCCTTACATTTGTCGGTTTCCAGGTACTTTTACACAAGTTGAATTAATTATTAGTTTTTATTAAAATCTAATTTTATTCTATGGTAAAAGTCGATGGTTTGATCGTTTCCACAAAATTCTTTTTTATTATTAGTCTCAACCCTTTTCTATTCCCTCTGATCCATGAGGTGTTTTCGACAACTAATCTCATGTTTATTCATAAAAAATTTATTTTAAATCGTCATATATTGTGACTTTGATTTTTTTATATATAAGTAAGTGAAATTACTCATTTATGTGAACATTCTTAAATAAGATTGTTCTATAAACCTGTTAACGTAGCGTCACATACGTGTTTCTATGAGTATCATTCCCCTAAATAGTCTCTAACAAAGATTAAATTATGATTTATCTTTTATTATACTTTAACTGAGTCATTTAATACTACCTCGGTATGTCGTCTAATGATGCGTCGGTAATTTATATAGTAACATTGATGACAATTATCTTAAGACTTCTTTATTATTCTAATACACTTGTGAAACTATAAGATACAATCTGTAAAGATATAACAAAAAGAGTTACTTATAGGTAATGAGGATATTAACTATTCTTTATTTCTAAAATTTGTAACATCTTTATGTAATCGTTCTTTATGTAATTGTTATTTAAATATTAACTTATTTCAGTGATATCTTTCATACATAACAAACTACGATAAAATTTTAAGCATAAATAAAGAAAAAACCAACGTAACAGAAAGAACGACGTGAACACGAAAGAGGTCAACGTTACTCACCCCCGATGAGACCGACGTCACAGACCCAAAGACTAACACCGTGTACCCGAGGTCTTGTACACTAGAAGTCATCAGTACCGTCAGTCCGAGTCATCAACGACACGTACCCAAGATCTTGTGACCGGGTCATCATAGTCGTGTAACCGGGTCAACGGGTCGTCGTACACCTTAGGAGGACTTCGTCCCTAACTTGAGTGTAGGGGACGTGACCGTCCACTTGAAGGTTGGTGATCTGGTGGTTCCTTCAGGTATCCTATTGTAAAAATCGTCGACATTATATAAGTTTTCGTCTCTGTAATGAAACGACTGATTCCAGGCAGATCAGTTCCGATACCAAAAAGGTTACCAGTACATACCTACACTCTCAACCTGACACTTCTTCCGACTCGCGGTTTCTTAACTACGAAAACTTGACACCACAACCTCTTCTGAGAACTCTCAGGGAACCTGACGTTCCGCTAGGTTGGTCAGGTAAGATTTCTAGTCGGGACCCACAAGAAACCTTCCTTACTACGATTTCGACTTCGAGGGCATGAAACCGGTGGAGTACGATTCTCAACTGAGTAACCTTTTCTGAGACTACGACCCTCCCTAACCCTCGTCCTCTTCCCCTGCTGGCTCCTACTCTACCGACCTACCGTAGTCACTGAGTTACCTGTACTCAGACTCACTTGAGGCCCTCTACCACTACCTGTCCCTCCGGACCGCACGACGATATGTACCCCAGCGTTTCTCAGCCTGTGCTGACTAGCTGACTTGACTTGACTTGACTTGACTTAATCTATATTAAATGTACGGTATTTTAAGTGGGTAAATTTCATATGTTGAGGTACAAAAATATATAAATGTCTCAACACGTTGGTAGTGGTATTAGGTTAAAAGCATATAAAAAAGTAGTCATTAAATAAGGGAAATACTGATTTATTATAAAGTGACGTACCTATATGGTGTAAAACAAATAAGTAAGTAGTCCACTACCTGTAGACCGAAGAAAGGTAAAAGACCTATAATATTTATCACGGTGATATTTATCAGTACACGTTTAAAAATACATCTGTATAAAAGTAAAGAGAACTCATCGATTCATCGTCACCTTAACGACCTAGTACGTCAATTTATACGAATTGAAAAACTTTGTAACAGTTCGGTAAAAAGTATTTTGAACACGGTAAAATGAATGTATATTTATTATGTGCTCTAGAAATACTAAATAAAAGAAAATGATTGAACCGCCCCACTCCCCCCTCAACGAGAGAAAGATCAACGAGATTCACATTCCAATTTAACAAATAATCTACAAAAAGATAAAAGAACTCCACATGAACATAACGATATTCGAAGGGAGAATCTTGACGAGAACGACGTAGGGTATCCAAAACCCAGTACCACAAAAGTAACAGTAAACAAAGATCCATAAAAAATTAAAGGAAAAAGTACAGAAGTCACTGGACAACCAATAAATCTTCTCACAACAAATCGGAGGTACACACACAAAAAATGTCGAAAAAAAAAAGGACATCAACTATAGATGAGAATCTCGTAACACCAGTCTTTTCTACGAACTATTCTAAAGTCAAACGGTTCTGAACTAAACACTGGGTGATATGATGTTTCAATGTCATGAGTTCCGACATATGACCGTGTTTTTGTCTTTATATCTGGTTACCTTGTTCTATCTTTCGGATCTCTATTTGGGTGTGTGGATACTCATAGACTAGAAACTATTTCCTCCATTTTTATATGTTGTCTCGTTTCTGTCGGAGAAGTCATTCACCACGACCCCTTTTACCTGTCGATGTTCATTTTCTTACTTTGGTCTTGCGAAGAATTGTGGCATGTTTTTTTATCTGAGTTTTACCTAATTTCTGGATTTACATTCCGACGTATGATATTTTGAGCATCTCTTATTCTCCGTCTTGTGAGAGCTTTCGGTGGTACACTACGTCGTTAGGGTTATGACCCGTATACGGGACTCTCTTAGTATTAAGTTTTGGTTATGTTCTAACATTTCATTAATCGGCGGTTCATTTTATTTATTTAAACATAATTTTTTTCTGAGTATATAGGGTTACAAGTATCGTCGTGATAAATGTTATCGATCCTGTATCTTCGTTGGATCTACGGGTAGTTGTCTACTCACCTATTTCTTCGACACGATGTGTATATGTTACCTTTTAGTGAATAGGTATTTTTTCTTGTGTAAACTCAGTCAGGATCACTCCATCTACCTTGATCTCGGATAACATGTCACATTTGATTCAGTCTTTCCCTTTTCGTTTATAGTATATGATTGTGTATATATGTACCTTATATCTTTCTACCATGACTACTTGGATTAACGACCCGTCGTTACCTCTCCGTCTGCATCTCTTGTCTGAACACCTGTGTCACTCCCTTTCTCTCCTACTCTACTTGTACCTTTGTATATTTAATGGTATATATTTTATTGGTCACCTTTAAACGACATACTGAGTTCTTCGAGTTTAGTACACTGTTAGATTTCCCCATCCTACCCCACCCTGTACCCTCCCTCCGAAGTCTCCCTCCCCTGTATACATATGGATACCGACTAAGTACAACTACATACCGTCTTTGGTTGTGTTATAACATTACGTTAATAGGTGGTTAATTTTAAAATTTTTTTATTACATATTCTCAAGGTTGAAGAGGTGTAGGAGTGGTTATGAACAATAGAAAAAATAATAAGATTGATTATCGGTAAGATGACTGATACTTCACTGTAGTGAAATATCAAAACTAAACGTAATACGGATTACTACAACTCGTAGAAAGGTACAGGAACAATCGGTAAGTGTCTAGAAAGGACCCCTTTACAATCAAGTTTTAGAAAGGAATAAATTTTTTTTAAAGAAAGTTAGTAACTCAAAATTCTGAAGAGACAAGACCTATGGTCAAGGAACAGAATATGTCAACTGGTAACTTGTTTTACTTACACTTAACGTACCCAGGTGAATATCCATCTAAAAAAAAGTTATCATTTATGATATCATGATGTGTTAGACGTCAACCAGTTTAGGTACCTACACCTTAGTGTCTATGACTCCTTGACGTCTTTGTCTCTTGGTTGTTACAATATGTACCTTAAAACTGATGTATCTCCTACCCACGGGGAGTCAAGTCGAGTCAAGTCAGCGAGCCAGCACAGGCTGTAAACGCTTAGGTACTTAGTGTCGTGCGGTCCGGAGGGACAGGTAGTGGTTGAGGGCCTCAAGTGAGTCTGAGTGCAGGTAACTCAGCCACTACAGTAGGTCGGTAGAGTAGGAGACAGCAGGGGAAGAGGAGGACGGGGGTTAGGAAGGGTCGTAGTCCCAGAAAAGGTCACTCAGTTGAGAAGAGTACTCCACCGGTATGATAACCTCAAAGTCGGAGTCGTAGTCAGGAAGGTTACTTATAAGTCCTGACTAGAGGAAATCTTACCTGACCAACCTAGAGGAACGTCAGGTTCCCTGAGAGTTCTCAGAAGAGGTTATGGTGTCAAGTTTTCGTAGTTAAGAAGCCACGAGTCGGAAGAAGTGTCAGGTTGAGAGTGTATGTATGTACTGGTGACCTTTTTGGTATCGGAACTGATCTACCTGGAAACAACCCTTTCATTACAGAGACGAAAACTTATACGATAGATCCAACCAGTATTGAAAGGAAGGTTTCTCATTCGTGGAAAATTAAAGTACCGACGTCAGTGGTAGACGTCACTAAAGTCTCGGGAGTTTTTATTTCAGACTGTGACAAAAGGAAAGATAAAAGGTACTTCACTACCCTGGTCTACGGTACTAGAAACAAAAGACTTACAACTCGAAATTCGGTTGAAAAGCGAGAGGAGAAAGTGATAGTAGTTCTCCGAAAAATCGAGGAGAAGTGAAAGACGGTATTCACACCACAGTAGACGTATAGACTCCAATAACTATAAAGAGGACCGTTAGAACTAAGGTCGAACACAAAGAAGGTCGGGTCGCAAAGAGTACTACATGAGACGAATCTTCAATTTATTCGTCCCACTGTTATATGTCGGAACTGCAAGAGGAAAGGGATAAACCTTGATCAGACAACAAGGTACAGGTCAAGATTGACGACGAAGGACTGGACGTCTGTCTAAAGAGTTCTCTGTCCAGTCCACGAGACCATAAGGGTAGAGAAAGTCTTAACAGGTGTCAAATAACACTAGGTGTGTCAGTTTCCGAAACCGTATCAGTTATTTCCTCTTTATCTACAAAAAGACCTTGAGAGAACGAAAAAGGTACTAGGTCACCTACAACTCGTTAAACTAGAGACCAAGGAGACGGAAAAGATTTTGGTCGAACTTGTAGTCCTTCAAGTACCAAGTACATAACGACTTCGGACCGAACCTCTTAAAACTCGTAATGAAATGATCGTACATTCTACTCACGTTAACTCGTCATCAAACTCGTAAAAAACCGTAACGGAAAGAAACCTTAACCTTACTTTTGACTGGAAAAGGTCAGGACACCGGTGACGACTCAAAAGGTTTAAACGACCGAATAACTCATGTCGTGAAAGTGTCGTAGTAGAAAGTCCTAAACTTTATCGAGTTGACCTTAAGGTAGTGGAGGTGATCGAAACAAGTATCATTCCGGGTGAACTGAACTGTAAGGTCCTACAGACCGAGATCCACTCACTAGTGTGGTAGCACTAATAGACCCAGTACTTCTAGAAAAAACATGTCAAGAAGACACATAAGAACGGTGGAGACGAATTATAGAAGACGAAGACAATCCAGGTCTGGTAAAGACAGGAAATAGCTCGAGCAGAAGCGTACTTTACAAGGGAACCATAGAGATTAAAAGGACTTCTCCAGAGATCAGAAAGGGTAAGACAACAAAAGGAGATAAAGAAACGTAACCAACGACTCCTTCCGAAAGAATAGAGAGGAACGATAAGAAACCTTGAGACGTAAGTCTACGAATATAGAAAGGAAAAGAGGAAACGAAAAGTGGAGAGAAGAAAAGTGTCGATAAACATTCCGGAGGGGTCTGTCGGTAAAACGAAAAAACGTAAAGAAAAGGTACCCCTACCAGAACTAGGGACAGAGGACATGTTACAGTGTTTGGAGGTAGGTATCAAGTAGTCCATGAGACAGATAGTCGAGATCTGGGAATTTAGATAAAGAGTGAAGGTGACATATTAGTATTCCCTAAACTAAATTCAGTATGGACTTACCAAATTACCAAAAGGGATGAAAGAAGTTGAATTCAGACTTAAACCGTTATTTCTCAAGTACTAGACTCGATGTCAGTCGAGGGACAGAACAAAAACGACTGACATATCTCGAAGAGGTAGAAACCGACGTTTCTTATATTAGTTAGACTAAAGCCACAACTGGTAGACCACGACGGGGATTGGAAGTGAAATAAGTTCCCAGTTGACGGATACCGAACGTTCACAAAAGAAGGTCAGACACGCAACATAAAAAGAAAGTGCCGACCACGAGAACTATTCTATAGATTCTTTTTGTGACTGATTAGACTCCAGTACTTCTAAAGAAGGATACAGAAGAACATTCTCAAAATATAAGAATCAGAAATAATGTAAATCCAGATACTAGGTAATACTCAGTTAAAAACACACCCTCCATTACATTTGTTATGATTAAGTAAGAAAACAAACACCTATCGGTCAACAGAGTCGTGATAAACAACTTTTCTGATAAGAAACTCACCTGGGTCACTTAACAGTGACGAAGAAACAGTTTCAGTTAATTAATGTTTATAATCCCGTATAAAAACCTGAGAGTTAAGATAAATTAACTATATATATATATAGGATATAGTCGTGTTGTAACTCAATAATAAAAATTGGTACATATGTATACTCCTCTTTTTATTCGTTTTTTATTTATGTAGTTTAATAAATTTTATTTTACAAGATAACATAACGAATGGTATACGTAAATTTATAAAAGGAGAACAACCCGTAAAATTCGACGAAGGTGTAAAGTAAATAATATTAATTGTATTTTTTATGAGATAAAGTTTAATAAAGAAATCTCATGTAAGGATAGTCACCTGAATGACTTAGTTTTCATTCTTATAAAAATTCTATCTACTATCTGTCTATACTTTTTTCCTTCCTCTTTTCTTTCTTTCTTCCTTCCTTTTCTCCTTACTTTATACCTAAAACTTTAATGAAATGTATTTTGAACACAACTAAATGTAAGGGTTGTTCTGAGTCATTAATCTCGTTCAGTGAATAGAGTACACAGTCTATTCCAACAGTTTATTCCAATCGTTTCGTTCGGGAGGATACAAATATTCCTATGACGTTCGTACTTTATCTCAGGAACTATATTGTCTCGAAATTCAAAATTTTCACAATGTCTATATATCGTATCATAATAAAGGTAAATAAAACAGGTTAATATAAGTTACTCTTAAATGGACGGAAGATATCTCTTGATACTCTCTGTGTCTTTATTTTCTTTTTCTTTAAATTTTTCATTTCTTTATAGATAAAACCTTTATACTCTGACATTCGACGAACCTCCGTCTTTGGCATAGTCCTTCTCCTATAATTTTTTAATATCATATTCTCTTATACTATCTACGATATTATTTACAATATTTTTAGGAAAAGTAAATGTCCTACACTCCTCCAATTAAAATCTTCCCCTTTTACCTTTTCTGAAGAGTTTTCTCCATCATAAACTCGATCCTTACCTTTCTCCTAATAATACAACCTAAAAGGACGGGGTGACTCTTCCGTTGTAAAGATGTCTCTTCAGATAAGATGGAGATTGAGACAAATATTAAACATATCATTTTCAATAAATAATGTGAACAAAATAACATTATTCCTTTGTTAACAAGAACAAGTCAGTGATTCAGTACAGGCTAAAAATCGTTGCGATACCTGACGTCGTACGGGCCGAAGGGACAGGAGGTGACAGAGGATCTTAAACGAGTTCAAGTACAGACGACTCAGCCACTGCGATAGATTGATAGAGTAGGAGACAACGGGAAGAGAAGGACGGAAGTTAGAAAGGGTCGAAGTTCCAGAAAAGGTTACTCAACCGAGAAGTGTAGTTCACCGGTTTCACAACCTCGAAGTCGACTTTCCTTTGACATTTTTCCATTTTCATTTTAAAATGTTAAAAAATTTCAATGAGAGTTATACTAAACAAAAAGAATTAAAAAAGGGAGTATTAAAGTAAGTGGATTGATCTTTCAATCCGAGCGGTATAGTCTGGACCTCAACAATTTGTGCACAATCACAAATTGTTACGTTATCTTATGTCTTCAAACCTACACGGAAGGGGGTGTTAGATAAGATCGGAAAATATGTTAACTTTCCCAGGTAAACATACTAAACTGAAGTAGGTAGTATTCTCCTTGACAGTTTGAATAACTGAGACTAACTAGTCCATTCAAGAGTAAAATTGTATATTGATAGTATTAGAATGTCTTAAAAATGATGGTAGTAGTTTTATGTGAACAAGACGTTATGACAACGGAAACATGACCTTCTGTTAATACGTGCTCAGAGAGTGTAAAGGTGTACAGAACGTTCGTCTCCGAGAACGTTCTTACAAATATATCGTTTATAGGTACTTTCTAATTCTATCATAGGGGGAGACCCCATTTTAAGTCTAAACAAATAACAGGTCATATTAGTGTAGAAGGATTCCTTTGGACCCCTGTAGAGTAGGAGAACTATAGTGTTTCGAACGGAGGGTGTCGGGGACCAACAATTGAGACAAGGACATACATCAGGACACACGGAACGTTTCGTCCAGCACAAGAGGATGGGACTCGACACTTACACACACTGATTATTTCACGACATCGAGAGAGAGACGTTACAACCCACAGTGCAAACGACAACAACAACAACAAGTCAGAAATCCAGTACAGACTGAGAAACGTTGGGGTACCAGACGTCGTGTACTCCGGAAGGACAGGAAGCGGTTGAGGGCCCCAAATGAGTTTGAGTATAGGTGACTCAGCCACTACGGTAGGTTGGTCGTGTAGGAGACAACGGGGGAAGAGGAGGACGGGGATTAGAAAGGGTCGTAGTCCCAGAAAAGTTTACTGAACCGAGAAGAGTAGTCCACCGGTTTTCATAACCTCGAAGTCGAAGTCGTAGTCAGGAAGGTTACTTATAAGTCCTGACTAGAGGAAATTCTAACTGACCAAACTAGAGGAACGTCAGGTTCCCTGAGAGTTCTCAGAAGAGGTCGTAGTGTTAAGTTTTCGTGGTTAAGAAGTCGCGAGTCGGAAGAAATACCAGGTTGAGAGTGTAGGTATGTACTGATGACCTTTTTGGTATTGAAAATGATATGTCTGGAAACAGTTGTTTCGCTATAGAGACGAAAAATTTTACGACAGATCCAAACAGTATCGAAAATAAGGTTCTTCATTCACAGAAAATTAAAGTATTGACATCAGTGGTAGGTGTCATTAAAACCTCGGGTTCTTTTATTTTACAGTGACAAAGATGAAAAAGGAGTAAATAAACGGTACTTCTCTACCTGGGTCTACAGTACTAGTATCAAAAATTTACAACTTAAAATTCGGTTGAAAAAGTGAGAGGAGAAAGAAGGAGTAGTTTCACAATCAGTGAGTTGACACAGACTGAGAAACGGTGGGGTACCTGACATCGGACGGTCCGAGGACACAGGTACCTTAAGAGGTCCGTTCTTATGACCTCACTCAACGGTAAGACGAGTGGGAGTAGTTCTCCGAGAGATTATGGAGAAGTGACTATAATAGACGTATAGACTCTAATGACTATAAAAAGGAGTCAAGTCAGCGAGTCAGTACAGGTTGAGAAACGTTGGGATACCTGACGTCGTGTGGTCCGAAAGTACAGGTAGTGATTGAGGGCCTCGAATGAGTTTGAGTACAGGTATCTCAATCACTACGGTAGGTTGTAAAGTAGGAGACAGTAGGGGAAGAGGAGAACGGAAGTTAGAAAGGGTCGTAGTCCCAGAAAAGGTTACTCAGTCAAGAAGTGTAGTCCACCGGTTTCATAACCTCAAAGTCGAAATCGTAGTCAGGAAGGACACTTATAAGTCCTGACTAAAGGAAATCCTACCTGACTAACCTAGAGGAACGTCAGGTTCCCTGAGAGTTCACAGAAGAGGTTGTGGTGTCAAGTTTTCGTAGTTAAGAAGTCGTGAGTCGAAAGAAATATTAAGTTGAGAGTGTACGTATGTACTGTTTACCTTTTCGGTATCGAAAATGATCTACCTGGAAACAACCGTTACAGAGACGAAAAATTATACGACAAATCCAACGAGTATTGAAAAGAAGGTTCCTCGTTCGTAGAAAATTAAAGTACCGACGTCAGTGGTTGACGTCACTAAAACCTCAGGGGGCTTTTTATGGTTTACCTATAAAGAGGATTTTTAGAACTAAAGTTGAACACTCAGTAGGTCGGGTCGGAAAGTGTACTACACGAGACGTATGTTCAATTTATTCGTCCCACTGTTATATGTCGGAATTACATGAGAAAAGGGTTAAAACTTGGTTGGTTAACAAGGTACAGACCAAGATTGATAACAAAGAACTGGACGGATGTTCAAAGAGTCCTCTATCCATTCCACTGGACCATAAGGGTAGAGACTCTTAAAGGGTGTCAAACAACACTAGTTATATCAGTTTCTGAAATCGTATGAGTCACTTCGTCTTCATCTACAAAAAGACCTTAAGGAAACGAAAGAGATACTAGGTTGCATACAACCGGTAAACTAGAGACCAAGGAGACGGAAAAGATTTAGGTCTAACAAACCGGTGTAGGTATTGAGATCCCACTTGAGGGAGAGTGGTTACCTCACTTCTCCTCCACTAATTTCGAAGGTCCTATTATTTGTTACAAAGGGATATTTCGTTTTCAACTTGTCCAATTACGTGTCGGTTAATACTTACTGAGTCAAAGGGCTTCGAGTCCCAAGGAATCGACACTACGTTTGGGTGGTACACGTGTCGAAAGTGATTCGGGAGAGAAGTAGTAGAACTCCCTTCTCCTCATCCACACCGTTCCCACGAACTATACTTGTATTTCGAGTACAACTAACGACACGTTATTCATTACTTCAGAAAACAAAGACTGGGTCCTCAAAGTATAGAAGACGGTTATAGGAACTTTGACCGTACGTTTATTCAGAGTCCTGGAAGTGTCAAGAACTGTAAACATGTCGGACTATATGGATGGAACGTCACGAAAGAACTCACAGAAAAGAAAAGTTAGTTGGTTACATTCGGGTAAAACGTTGCAAAGATCCATCCTGTATCAGACCAAGTAAAGTTCAATTTCGCAAACCAGTCAGACCAAGTGACTATAGTCTTCAAAAGAAAGAGCATATAATAATTCTGGATGTTGTGACTGAAGAT
The DNA here is from genome assembly GCA_006410555.1 of Capra ibex. Taxonomy (NCBI): domain Eukaryota; kingdom Metazoa; phylum Chordata; class Mammalia; order Artiodactyla; family Bovidae; genus Capra; species Capra ibex. The sequence goes on along the minus strand of SJYO01025352.1, from coordinate 88,096 downwards.
AACCGAATTTTTATAACGATGATGATCATGTGATTTCTTATTTAGTCAAAAATTTAGTAACTAACTACGAATACCATTTTATTAGGATTAATTTATTTCTACTTTAAATAACCTACAAGTCTCTTCAAGAATAATAGGTTCACAAGTAATAGACTCAGATTTGTCATTAAAGGACGTCCCTCGTTTTTAAAGGTATTGTGTTTTTTATAAGTAGTTATTTGATCACGATCACGATTCAGCGAAGTCAACACAGACTGAGAAACGTTGGGACACCTGACATCGGGTGGTCCGAGGAGACAGGTACCCTAAGGGTCCTTTCTTATGACCTCACCTAACGGTAAAGGAAGAGGTCCCCTAGAAGGACTGGGTCCCTACCTTAGGTACAGAGAAGTCAAGTCAAGTCAGTGAGTCAACTCAGGTCGAGAAACGTTGGGGTACCTGATATGTCAGACACCTTAAGAGATCCTGTCTTATGACCTCACCCACCGGAAAGGGAAGAGGTCCTCTAGAAGGGTTGGGTCCCTAGATTGGGTCCAGAGGGTGTAACGTCCGTCTAAGAAGTGGTCGACTCGGTGTTCCCTTTTACTATCCGTATATACCGTTTTCAATGTTGATACTAGGTATTTCCTGAGTCGAGTCTACTATTTCTTAGACGGACGTTACGTCCTCTGGGTCCAAGTCAGGGACCCAACCCTTCTAGGGGACCTCTTCCCTTACCGATGGGTGAGGTCATGAGAACGGACCTCTTAAGGTACCTGTCTCTAATGTCAGGTACCCCAGTGTTTCTCAGCCTGTGCTAACTCGTTGAAAGTGAAAATTGAAAGTTCCATAGTCTGCGTTCACAGTCCGTAGAAGTTTTCTACTGTGGGTTACCGGTTCCCACACAACTTGTTGTCTCAGAGTATAATCACTAACCTGTCCTGAAAAGTGTAACATTAGTAATTTTGTTCTACACATTTTCAAAGGACTTTGTTATCAATTTTTATTCAATTCCTGTCAAAAAAAAAAAAAGTAGAAAGAAGAGGAAGTATACATACAGTGACGTAAAAAGAGATGAAAAATAGTGGGATGTGGGTTGAGGGAGGGATAAGAATGGGAAGAATTGACTTCCGAACTGGGATAGTGTGAAAAAATGTCGTTAAGTCAGACCTCCACGTCTCATGAAATTTTCGAACTCATGACTGGTAGGGTTTGTAGTCCTTTCGTTTTACCGAGAGGGAGATTCACGTCTGCACACACACACACACACACACACACACACAGACACACACACACAGACACAGACACACACAACACCCTCCATCGTACGTCCGTCAGTACCAGTACCCGAAGATAGAAATAAAAGTCAAGTTTACGAAAAAGATTATTTAATCAAGAATGTAGTTAACAACGTCCTTTCCCTTCGAGACTGCTTTTGAAGTGATTCTGAAAACTTTGTAATTAGTTCTTTCATTCCCCTTTTGAATTAAAGTTTCGAAAGGTTATGTCACGAAAGTTCAAAAGGTTTGAAGTCAGTAGATAGTTGAGACAAAAACGATACAGGTCAATAGACACGATATTAAGTGAATTATAAAAAGAAATTTAGTTCATTTAAAAGAATGAAACGAAGTGACTTCGTACTATGAACACTTTAATATCAAAAAACGGGATCAATGTAAAAGATATGTTAAATTTTATATATTATAGGTTGTAAATGACTTACTCATGATACTCTGTCTATGACAAGATTCACGATTATACACGATACAATTCAGTGAAGTCAACACAGGTTGAAAAACACTGGGTTGAAAAACGCTGGTTTGAAAAATACTGAGATACCTGATATCGGGTGGTCCGAGACGACAGATACCCTAAGAGGTCCGTTCTTAGGACCTCACCCAGTGGTAAAGGAAGAGGTTCCCCAAATGGGTTGTGTCCCTAGCTTGGGTGTAGAGAATTCAGAGGACGTAACCGGCCGTCCTTCGGTTCACGAATATACTTGATGAAGTATATTAGAAGTGTAGTTCGGATACTTAATCTGCGATGGTAATAAAAGTAAAATGTCTACTCTTTGGACTCCGTGTCTTCTAATTCATTGTACGATTTCCGGTGTATCGACCTTTAGACGTTCTTGATTGTTTACTTAACGTGTTTCAACGTTCTTTTAGTTTGTCTTTTTTTAGTCAACGAAAGGATATGTGATTGTTACTTGTTAGATTTTTCACTACATTCTTTTGTCAAGGTAAATATTGTAGTGTTTTTTTTTCTTATTTTATGAATCTTTATTCGAATTGGTTCCACCATTTTCTGTATATGACTTTTGATGTTTTACTACCACTTTCTTTAATTAACTTTCTACAGACACAAGCACCCAACCTTCTGAATTATAACAATTTTACAGGTAGATGTCTAGATATCTAAGTTATTCTTATGGATAGTTTTAGAGTTACCATATAAAAGGTTTTTGTCGTTTTATGTGGGATTTCAAATATATTATAGAGATCTCTAGGGATTGTCGGTTTTTATAGGACTTTTTCTACTTCACCCTCTAGAGCTTGAAGGACTAAAATTTATTCAATGATGTTCCGATATAATTACTTTTGTCACATTATGACCGTATTACTACCTGTATGTCTAGTTACCTTATCTTCTCTTTGGGTCTTTATTTAGGAGTGTATATCAGTTTACTAGAAACTATTCCCATGGTTCTACTAATTCACCCCTTTCCTGTAAGAAAAGTTGTTTACCAAGACCCCTTTTACCTATCAGTGTATTTTCTTACTTTGATGGGAATAGAACATAGTATATATTTTTAATTGGGTTTTACCAAGTTTATGGATTGACTTCACTTCACTTTCAACGAGTCAACACAGACTGAGACAATGAGGTTCTTGATATGTCAGGTACCTTAAGAGATCCGGTCTTATGACCTCATCCATCGGAAAAGGAAGAGGTCCCCTAGAAGGGTTGGGTCCCTAGCTTGAGTCCAGAGGGTGTAACGTCCGTCTAAGAAATGGTCGACTTGGTGTTCCTTTCGGGAGTTTATGGATTGTATTCTCGATTTTGACAATTTTCGGACTCTTCTTTTGTTCCCTCTTCGAAGTATTGAAACCTAAACCGTTACTAAAGAACGTATACTGTGATTTCCGTTGTTTTCTTTCGATCTATTTAACCTAAAGTAGTTTTAATTCTTAAAAAAACACGTAGTTTTCTGTAATAGGTATCTCATTTTACCATCGTGTGTCTTACCCTCTTTTATAAATATTTAGTATGTAGACTATTCCTTAAACGTAAGATTTATATATTTCTTGAGAACATTACTACTTTTGTTGTTCTTTTCTTTGATGGATTAATTTTTTTATCCGTTTCCTGTATTTGTAAAGAGGTTTCTTCTACATGTCTGTTGGTTGTCCGTATTCTTTTCCAGTTATAGTGATTAGTAATCCCTTTACGTTTAGTTTTGATGTTACTCTATGGGTAAAGTATGTGTAATCCAACTGATAGTAAAAAATTTTTGGGTATTTTATAATTTACAACCCTTCCTATACCTCTTTAGACTTGGAAGTACGTGGTAACTACCCTTATATTTTACCACGTCAACGACATATTTAGTAATACCGTCAATGAGTTTTTTTATTTGTATCTTAATGGTGTGCTATTCTGAAGGGACCACCGAGTCTACCATTTCGCAGACAGATGTTACACCCTCTGGGCTCAAGTTAGGGACCCAACCCTTCTAGAGGACCTCTTCCTTTACCGTTGGGTGAGGTCATAAGAACGGACCTTTTAGGGCACCTACCTCCTTGGACCATCCAATATCAGGTACCCCAGCGTTTCTCAGTCTGTGCTGTCTCGTTGAAGTGAAGTGAAGTGAAGTGAAGTATCGTTAAGATGATGACCCTTATATGATGCTTGATAACTTTTGTCCCTGAATTTGTACGTGACTCCCTGTTTGTAACATACTGAGACTCATCAGTGTAAATCTTTGTGGGAATTGAAACGGAGGTAGGTGGAGGAAGAGTAAGGGTCAGAAGTTGTCCTTTAGTAAAATAATCAAAGAACAAACGGAAAAATAATAAAGAAATATATTTATATTCGTTTATACTTATAAAAATAAAAGGGATAAATAAAGTGTTTTATTATCGTCCGACGTAAGACCAAAAACGGAATTTTAAAAGAACGATGACATATCGTGTACCTTGAGACGAGTCACTATACACCGTCGGACCTACCCTCCCTTCAAATCCCTTCTTCATGTGTATGAGCTAACTCAAATGAAAACTTTAGGAGATAGTTTAAGAGGTCGAACCAATAACATAAAAAGTTACGTTCCTAAAGAAAAAAAAAAAATACCAACGATAAAAGAACATGAAGAATAAAACAAGTACGTGATAAAAGGATTAAAGTGAACAGACAAAAGAATATCAAGTGATTTGAGGAAATTCTTCCAATAAAACTTTAAAAAGTAGATTGTCATGTATCTAGAGGTTAAGAAATCCCAGTCAATAACTTCGAAACGATCAAAGGAAACCACCACAATATAAATGGGCTAAAAAGTACTAAGAACTAAGGATGATAACTATAGAAGTGTAAACTCATTAGTTCGAGGAAAAGGTCTAAAACGTCCAAATGAAATCGTCTCTTAAAAGAAGTCGTCAGTCAAGTCAAATCTAAAGACTCATACAGAAGACCATCACGGGAATCCGTCCACCTCAGACGATAATACCAGACATAACCCCATTCCGTTAACAAGTTCGGGACTCCTACGTGTACCCCACCCACCCACCCCACCCCCACCCCAACGGTGACCGACTCTTGTCGACCGATCCTATGACCGAAACAAGGAATGAATTGACTTCCATATCCTATCTGAGACTTAAACGGATCTAAGAGACCGGTCCTAAAGATCTATCAGTTCTAACCCATGACATAAGTGATCATAGTTATCTACCCTGACACTTAATCGTAGAGATGGAATAGTCCCGCTGTCTAATACTGGGACCCGGACATATCATGTAACAAACCCCTGTGTTTAGTCCGATCTTACACGTGACTTAAGGGACCAGTCCACTCCGGTGACCGAAACGAGACGTTTGATAACCAAGACGGGTGGGTGTAGATCCGAGTTCACGGTGACCCGACGTGTTGAAGACCCTTAACAGTGGTCGGAAAGACCAGTTTACTTCGGTCTTCTATAAGAGGTGTCGTCTAACCTACACTAAGTTAAGGAACGGACCAGTGTCCGTTGATCCGAGATCTCGGTCGTTTTGAGGAACAGACTTCTAATATAATCCGTGTAGACGTGGAGTGGTTCAAGACAACAGTCTTACGAGGTGTTTGAACCAAGACGTCTGCTCGTTACGACGACCAACTCTAATGATGAACCGTGACGTCCACACTTGAACCATACGGTTCTAGACGACGACCAACAACATTCGGGGAGGGAGGAAGAGGTAGGGTTAATCTAAGGGTCACCAACTCAGGGTGTCTAAGGGGATGTTAAGGGTACTACACTCTAGTCCCCTCCCTAAGGTTGTTTACTGGGTGTAACGATCTTCTCCTTACGGTCAACAGGGAAGTCGAAAAAAAGAGTGACCTCTTTGGTCTCCAGTCTACTGTGGAGAAGTATACCACGACGTGTCCGGACCCCCTCCCGTTATATCATTTATACATCGACGAAGAGAATACGAAGATTACGACAGATAGAACTAGAGACACCACGTCCTTCACAAAGTCAGAGTGGAGTCACAAGATACTAAGAGAGTTACCACAATACAAGAAGTTATCATACAATCAACAAGAAAAATACTCTTCCTCACTTCATTTTGTGTTAAATATAACGACAGAATCACTGTATTAAAGGGAGGTTTCAATGTGAAAATGGTGTATCTGACCTCTACGGGATATGATTTAAGGATATAGATAAACCCAGACAAAGACTTAATAAAGACAAAGTGGACCCACAGATAAGTGGTTATAGTGTGTCAAGATTGTAGACTCCGAAATATTATACTAAGTTATAAACTAAAAAGACAAAGTGTCTCAGGGTCAACAAAAACTAAAAAAAAAGGTATACTTGAAATCTTATGAAAAGTTCTTTTTGATGACTGTGAAATAACCCCAACGTAATTCAAATATTCCGAAGGGACCACCACGTCTCCAATTTCGCAGACGGACGTTACACCCTCTGGACCCAAACTATGGACCCAGCCCTTCTAGGGGACCTCTTCCTTTACCGTTGGGTAAGGCATAAGAACGGACCTCTTAGGGTACCTGGCTCCTCGGACCTCCCGATGTCAGGTGCCCCAGCGTTTCTCAGCCTGTGCTGACTCGTTGAAGTGACGTAAATTCAAATATTTAATTGAATCTATTTTAGGTGTCGAAATGTTACACTTAGAAGGGATAAGTGCTTATCTCATACAGAAAAGTAAAGAAGTCTATAGAACAGAAAGTCATCATAAAAGGAGTATACGAAACGTGTCAAAAACGATTCGTGTAAAAAAGGAAAAAACAATGGTAACGTTTTTACAAGACAAGGTAATTTAAGAAATTACCTAACAAACATCTATCACTGCTATAATGACTAAGAATATTTATTTGAAACATAAAATGGTAATATGACTTAAGAGTAAGAGAGAGAGAAGGGGGGAAGAGAGGGAGAGAGACAGAGAAAGGTATAAACTCTTTGAAAGGTTCTCTAAGTCAAGTCAGTCAAGTCAGTTAAGTCAGCGAGTCAGCACAGGCTGAGAAACACTGGGGGACTTGGTGTCGTGCGGTCCGGAGGGATAGGTAGTGGTTGACGGTCTCAGATGGGTTTAGGTACAGGTAGTTCAGTCACTACGGTAGGTTGGTAGAGTAGGAGACAGCAGGGGAAGAGGAGGACGGGAGTTAGAAAGGGTCGTAGTCCCAGAAAAGTTTACTCAGTCGAGAAGCGTAGTCCACCGGTTTAATAACCTCAAAGTCGAAGTTGTAGTCAGGAAGGTTACTTATGGGTCCTGACTAGAGAAATCGTACCTGACCAACCTAGAGGAACGTCAGGTTCCTTGAGAGTTTTCAGAAGAGGTTGTGGTGTCAAGTTTTCGTAGTTAAGAAGTCGAAGGTAATTTTTTTTCTTCTGAAAAATTTTCGAATGTAATTATAGGGATCTTTTAATTCTTTAATAGTATAGGTATCATGTTCTCGTCTTAAGAAACCTTTTTCTTATTTTTTATTCTTCTACGAAAACCTTAATTATTTTAGTTAAAGTAATTCTACAATCTTCTATTTCATCTCGTTTAGAAGGTAGATTTTTCGTTTTGTCGGTTTTCAATGTGTCCTTGTTTGTGAGATAAACTTATCGGTATATACATAATTTCTTTACCTTAGTTATTAATTATTGGAAGGTTTGATCTGTCATGATACGGGTCTCCAGTGACAACTTAAGACGGTTTGTAATTTTCTTCTTTAACATGGTTAAGATATACTAACTAGAGAAGATCTTCTATCTTCGTCTTCCTTATGAAGAATTGAGTAAGACACTCTGGTTGTTGTGGGATTATGTTTATGGTCTGTTTCTGTAATGTTCTTTTCTTTTGATGTCTGGTTATAGAGAGTACTTGTAGTTAAGTTTTTAGGAGTTATTTTATCGTCGTTTAACTTAGGTTATCTTTTAAACTTTAGGTTTTGTCTTTCCTAAAATGTGTTACCGGTTCACCCTAAATAGAACCCATACATTGTGACCAAGTTGTAAACTTTTAGTTAATTACATTGAGTGGTTGTTCGATTTTTAGCTTTTTAGTTTGTTTTAGTTATCTTCATCCTTCTTTGGTCTTAACTTTCTCTGTGCACATGGGGTCACAAGTAGTGTCGTGACAAATATTTATCGATCCTGTACCTTCGTTTGATCTACAGGTAACCGTCTACTTACCTATTCTTTCAACACCATGTATATGTGTTACCTTATAATGAGTCGATGATTTTTCTTACGTAAACATAGTCAAGATTACTCCACCTACTTTGATCTCGGATAATATGTCTTACTTCATTCAGTCTTTCTTTTTGTGGTTATGTCATATAACTACGTATATATACCTTAAATCTTTCTACCATTACTACTGGGATATACACTCTATCGTGTTCTCTGTGTCTATATTTCTTGTCTGAAAACCTAGACACCCTCTTCAACTCCCACCCTACGAAACTCTCTTATCGTAACTTTGTACATATAATGGTAACACTTTATCTAGTGGTCAGGTTCAAGTTACGTACTTTGTCCTGTGAGTTTCGACCACGTGACCCTGTTGGGTCTCCCTACCCTACCCCTCTCTCCACCTTCCCCCCAAGTCCTACCCCTGGTGTACATATGGGTACCGAACAAGTACAGTTACATACAGTTTTTGGTGATGTTATAACATTTCGTTAATTGGAGGTTAATTTTAATTAACTAATTAAATTTTTGATCTCCATCTTTTTCGTAAAGTGTTTTAGGTTCTTAGTAAGTACTAATTTTGAGAGTCGTATCATCCTGATCTCCCACTGAGTTATTTCTTGTAGATATTCTTTGGATGTTGATTATAGTATAAATTACCATTCTTTGATCTTAGAGAAGCCGATTCTACTCCTTGTTCTGTTCCTGTATACCAGTAGTGAAGAAATGTTGTAACTTGACGTTTAAGATAACTAGCAATTACGTTATTCTGTTATTTTCCTATATTTTCCATTTGAATATCCCCTCTTTATTCATTTTGAAAGTAACAAACGTCTATTTTACTGTCAGATACTTCTTTTAAAAAAATTACTGGATTTTAAGGACCTTAATTATTCATTACTATCCCTTTTATATCCTATGTTCTAAGTGTATCTGTCTAGTCGGTGAAAGGATAGTTACTTGTCCACTTTAAACTATAATTTTTGTGTTATGATAAAAAATTTTAGAGAATACAAAATAAAATCTAAGGAGACAAAACTACTAAAAGGGTTGGGTGGGTGACGATGATGAAGAAAAAAATTAAATAAATAAAAATCAACTTCCTATTAACGAAATGTCTTAAAACAACAAAAGACAGTTTGAAGTTGTACTTAGTCGGTATCCATATGTGTATAGGGAAGGGAAAACTTGGAGGGAGGGTAGAGGGAGGGGTAGAGTGGGGGCATCCAACTAGTCTCGGGACAAACTCACAGGACTCGGTATGTCGTTTAAGGGTAACCGATAGATAAAATGTAAACCATTACATTCAAAGGTACAATGAGAAAGGTATGTAGAGTGGGAGAGGAGGGGAGAGTACAGGTATTCAGATAAGAGACAGACAAAGAGGTAACGACGGGACGTTTATTTAAGAAGTCATGGTAAAAAGAGCTAAGACATATATACGTAATCTTATACCATAAATAAAAAGAGAAAGACTAAATGAAGTGAGACATATTATCTGAGATCCAAGTAGGTGGAGTAATCTTGACTGACTTTATGTAAGGAAAAATTTTTGTGTTATGGTAAATGTAATTTTGGTTTTTTACTTTATGAATCTACATTTAGATTGTTTTATACATGTTCTATATATACTTCTTTTGATGTTTAGAAAAATTACTTTCTTTAGTTAGTTCCTGATTTATTTACCTCTTTATAAGGTACAAATGTCTATCCTTCTGAGTTTTATCGGTTTTATAACCAATAAGAGTCGAACTAGATATCTAAGTTACGTTGGGGTTAGCTTTGTGGTCCTGAAATAAATCACTTATAACTGTTTGAATGGGATGACAAAAATGTCTCCCCGTTTTCTGAGTCTTACTGGTCGTTTTATAACTTCATCTTCTTGTTTCAACCTACTAACTTGGATAGGTTGAAGTTCTGAATGACAGTAGTGCTGTCACACCGTGACCGTTTTCTTATCTGTTTGTCTAGTTACCTTGTTTTCTTTCTAGGGTATTTGACTGGATCTATTTATGTCAATTGACTATAAAGTGTTTCCTCCTTTCTGTCATGTTCCCTCGTTTTTGTCAGTGAGATTCTTTACCACGGTCTCATTAGTCTTGAGGTGTAGGTTTTATTGTAGATCTGTGTCTAGAAGGTGAGAAGTATTTTTCATGAAGTTTTACACAATATTTGAATTTACAATTTGGTGTCTAATTCTAATTTATAAACGTTTTATGTAAACTATTGCAAGACAATAGATTTTATGTGTCTGAGAATTCTGTGTTGTTATTCTTTTGTTTGTTATAAAATTTTACCCGGTTGCTGAAATTGTCTGTAAAGTGGTTTCTTCTATATGTCTACCTTTCATTCATGTATTTTTCAATGAGTGTAATATAAAGTGGTCCCTTTACTTTTAATTTTGTTGTTACTTTATGGTGATGTGTTGATAATCTTACTGGTTTTAGGTCTCGTGGTTGTGGTGTTTTACGACCGGTCCTACATATCGTTGTCCTCGAGATTAGATAGCGACCACCCTTATGTTGTACCGTGTCGGTGAAACATTCTGTCTAACCATCGAAGAGTGTTTTGACTTGTGTGAGAATGGTATGTTAGGTCGTGAGGAGTAATAAATGAGTTTCCTCGACTTTTGAATACAGGTGTGTCTTTGGACGTGTATCTACAAAAATCGTCGAAATAAGTTCTAAAAGTTTTGAACCTTCGTTCATTCTACAGGAAGTCATCCACTTACGTGTTTATTTGACACCATCTAAGTTTGTAACTTTATAATAAGTCGTGATTTATATCTACTCGGTACTTTTCTGTACCTCCTTATCATTTACGTATAATAATTCACTTTATTCGGTTAGATTTTACGATGTATAATATACTAAAGTTGGTACCCCGTAAGAACTATTTCGTTTTGATATGTCTGTCACTTTCCACCGAAGATCCTCAATCACTTCTCCCTCCCTACTTATCCACCTCGTCTCTCTTAAAAATCCCTTCACTTGGATAAGACATACTATGGTATCACCACCTGTGTACAGTAAACGTAAACAGTTTTGGGTATTACATATGTTGTGGTTCGTACTTGGGATTACACTTCATACCTGAAGTCCACTAATACTACACAGGCACATTCAAGTAGTCGACATTATTCCCATGGTAAGACCATCCCCTAAAACTCTCACCGCCTCCGATACGTACGTATTCCCGGTCCCCATGTTCCCGTTGGAGACATGGAAGGTAGGTGACTACGACAATGGGATTTGACGAGATTTTATATTTCACATAAAAAAAGTTTTTTCGTTTTGGTTTCTATTTCTCCATTTTTCTTCTCCTTTCTATTATTTTGAACTCCCGGTTAGTCTCTCATATTATCGGTGGATTATTTTCAAGTCCTTCTCACTTTTACTTACCTACTTTAATAGATTATCACGTTCTTTTAAACGGTTTTAACTCCCTATGTTCAGGGATCATATGAACCATTCATGGACGACTCGGGTGGTTTACGGGTCGTTGTAGGTACTTTTCTCGAACTGATAAAACTTCATTAAACGGATAATAGTTAATTCGAATACCTCCAAAGAAAAAAACTAAATAAAAAATTAACCTCCTTTTAACGAACGGTTACAACACAACCAAAGAAGGTATGTTGTTACGTTTAGTCGGTATTAATATGTATATAGGGGCAGGAGAACTCGAAGGGAGGGGAGGGGGTAGGATGGGGAGATCCAGTAGTGTCTAGAACACAATATTTTCTATTAACAAGAAAAAGTCATCGAGGGTGTACCACGTCGTCATTTCTTAGACGGACGGTTATGTCCTCTGTGTTCAAGTCAGGGACCCAGTCCTTCTAGGGGACCTCGTCTCGTACCGTTGGGTGAGGTCATAAGAACGGAGTTCTTAGGGTACCTGTCTCCTTGGACCACCCAATGTCAAGTATCCCAACGTGTCTCTCCCTGTGCTGACTCACTGACTCGTGTGTGTGTGTGTATTATATTCCGAAAACTTAGGTAATGTCGGTGAAGTCACCTCAAAAGTAATCTTAGTCAATCGACCTGGTTTCACGATTACTCCGGGGTCAGTAGCCGGTTTTGGGACCCGCCCGGTAAGTCAATTAAGACAAGGTACGGGTCGGAGAATTGTAACTTGTCCTCCCTCCGTCACAATCATGTCTACGCAGTCAAGTTTTGGGTGGGGGTCATTCCGTAAGGTTGATGGACAGGATCACCTTCAAGACATAGAAGTACATATTTTCCGTCTGGGGATTAAAACCTATTAGTTTTAAATGACTAATAAAATATATCAGTTGATAATAGGTGTATGACCCAACCTAGATCCAGAAGTTTATAAGAGACCTCTTTCTTTATCAACCTAAGAGACACAAAAAACCACCAAAGGATCAAAAGAAATAAGTATATTTTTAAGTTCGTTCTCGGGTTTTCAATAAAAAGTCCGATCATAAAGGTTCGTGTGCTTAAAATATACGGTCAGTCTAAATAACATTATCTTTATCTTACTTAATTCAGTCGACGAAGATCTACAAACACTAACTAAAAGGTCTCGTGGAACCTCTGACGGGTAAATAGAGGATGACAAGAATTAAATTTTTTTTTATGTAGAAACCAGTCCGCGTACGATAAAAGGTAGATAGGAGGAACCGTGGATGATGATGTGTCGTGGTGTACAAGAAAAGTACGTTCAACGAACTAAAATGGTGCAAAGAGACTCCAAGAAAAAAAGAGGGATACTAGAAAAAAAAAAAAAACAGTTTAAGAGAAACTTACTAGCGAAAGAAAAGGACAGAGATAAAGTACGAGTGAAAGTTTACTGTGAAAACCATTATAGGTTTTCCGAATAAATCTTTCTTTTTCTAGTCATCCTTCTTTTTGTAGAAGAGAATGAGATCCAAAAAGAGTGTAGAATTTTATACTATAAGAGAAGTAGAACTTCTAAAAAATTTCAAAAGTTTTCACTTATAATCAGTTCGGTGTCATCTTCCGTTACTTCTCGGGTAAATGGAAAGACACCGAGTTAAAATAGGAAACATTTTCCGTCAGTGATTCAACAGGTCTCCACTAAGAGGAACTTATATTCATTGAAGAAAGAAAAAAACAGTGAAGAAAGAGTAACCAGAAACGGATTCGTGAGACTCGTCTCAGACAGGACATTCTACTTCTTTGACTCCCTGTCTCTGGGTAACACTAAACTACTTCCAGTGTACCGAACAGACACCGTAAGTCTTTATCAAACCATTTAAGTTATGTACTCAGAAGGGTGAGTTAACATTTAGTAAATTTGAGTCTAAATTCATATTATGGAACGGAACGAATGTCACGGTGTCGTCAGTAAAATAACAATGACCGTCTCTTCCCCTCCTTTTACTTTTGATTATGTCACCGACTTTCAATTTAGAGAAATTGTCCGATTCGAATTTTTCTTTGAATGACAAAAGAAAGTCAAGAAGCAAAACGTGGGATCTAAACCAGGAAGAACTTCTTGTATGCTTTTTAATAAACAAACAGAAGAGGTCCCTGTTGATAGGGACGATATCACTCTTCTCGGGACCTTTTCGGGACTAAGATCTACCTAGTGATGGATACAATGAAACCCATTCAACAAAGTACTGACCGGAAGTCAAAAGAATAGAAATTTTTACTCCTAATCTCGTCTTTTAACGGTTCTAGTAAAATCAGGGTTGAAATGGAGTACGATTTTATTTATTTTCTTTAGTGTGAGACACTCACTCGTGTACCTCATTTATCTCTTCTTTCTTTTCCCTGATTGATAACCAGTCCTGAGATGTCTTTCTTTTCAAGTTTCTTCATACTTCGACTCTTCATACTCTACGACAATCGTTGGATCTTTACCTAAATCTATAGTAAACCATATCCAAGTAGTAAAATGTCTCTTGGATTTCTGAACCTAATCTACCAGTTTAAGATGGGGATTCGACATGAAAAAACAAACAACCACATCAATGACTAGTTTCCCTTATATCCTACTCGACCTTCGTTCCTGGAATTCTTCACTTCTCATACCTTTCTGTCTCAGACTGGTCACTTTCTAAATTATTAGATGTCTTTTACCTGTGGTGATAAAGTCGGTTTGTCACTACTGAAGTAACCATTGTATTGTCTTACAAACTGTGAACCGTTTGTAAGACACTCCGACACGTGGGTACTTGTGTCTCCGTCTGTTTATTTGAGTATAAAGAGTTTAAATCCTTACGTACTCTTACTAGACTCCTTTGAACAATTTTGTGTCTAAGGTCCCATACCAAGGACCCTAACACTAAGTTATCCAGACATTAATATGGGTGGTTAGACATAGAAATTTTTTTCATAACGACCACTAAGATTACGTTCAGTCTTGTATGACATTCTGTGAGACCTCATCTGTCTTAACTAGTCTGACTAAGATAGACCGTGGACAGGTAATCTTGTTCCACAAGGTTCTTTTCTCTCGAGATGTCACTCAAAAGAAAGTGTAATTTTCAGTATTCGTTATGTGTTTTTTAAGTCCATATTAGGTTTAGGTTCTTATCATAAATGACTGACTTTATTTATATCCGACGATTAATAGGGGAGATAGAAATCGTAGAAGTGGTAGTGGAAATCAATAGAAACGGGGAATTCGTAAAATTAGATGGTATCTGTAATAAAATGATTTGAAATGTCGTCGTAAGCTTTGTAAAGTATATGAGATTACTGGTGGAGGTGAAAAGGCTTTAAGAACGAAGTGAACTGAAGGTACTGTAGTCAAGAGTTCTAAATCAAGAATTAAAAGACCGTCACTGATGAATCAAAGGAAACACTATGGAAGAAGGATAAGGGTCAGGACTATCCTACAACTAGAGACAAAACCGGGAGAAGAGTAAGATTTTTAAGAAGAACCCGTTCCAGTAGAAAAGTTCCCCGAAGTAAATTGTAGATGATTTAAAATTAGAGATCTGGTCTAGAGAGAGGACTGGACTTATCAGTCAGTAGAGGAACTGAATACGTGAACTTATTACGAGTTCGTGGAGATTGAACCGGACAGGTTTTGACTCCTAGATCGGTACTTTTAATCCTTCCTTTTCTTTATTTACCGTCGTCTTTACCTTTCCTTCTTTCACTCTATTTTGACTGTTTATTTTGATAATCATCTACTGTACTGGTATATTACCTCGTTTTAGATTTATTCGGTGATTTTTTATGATAACCTTGATTATTTGTTCAAGTCGTTCCAAAGTCCTATATTCTAGTTATATGTTTTCAATCAACATAAAGATATGTGATCGTTACTTACTATATTTTACTTTAATTCTTTTATTAAGGTAAATGTTATAATAGTTTTTCTTATTTTAGAATCCTATATTAAATTGGGTTTTTCACGTTCTGAACATATGACCTTTGATCCTTTGTACTAACTTTCTGTAATTCCTTCTGGATCTATTTACTTTTCTGTAGTAAGATACAAGTACCTAACCTTCTCAATTATGACAATTCTTCCGTTATGAGGTGTATCCAGATGTCTCAGTTTTTATTAGGGGTAGTTTCAACATTGTAAGAGAAAACGTGTCTGACTTTCCGATTAGAATTTAAAATATAACTTTAAGTTCCCTGTGTATTGTCGGTTTTGTTAGAACTTTTTGTTGGTGTCTCTACTTCCTCAGCGTTAAAGACTATATTTTTGAATAATGTTTTCGATTTTATTAGTTTTGTTACCCTTTGACCGTATTCCTATCTGGTAAATCTACTGGTAGGTAGTATAGGTACCTATACTATAAGGTAAACCTGGTTACGTTATCTTAATGTTGTTTGGGTTTGGAGAAACCATTCAACTAAAAACTGTTTCCACGGTTCTGGTAATTTACTCTTTCTTGTCAGAAAAGTCGTTTACCACGATATATGCGACCTAAAGGTATACGTTTTCTTACTTAAATCTAGATATGGAGTATGATGTATGTTTTCGATTAAGGTTTACTCAGTTTCTGAATTTACTTTCCCGATTTTGACATTTTGAGTATTCTTTTTTAGTATCCCTATTTAAAAGAGTGGAACTTAAACCGTTCCATGAGAATCGATACTGTAGTTTTCGTATTCGTTGTCTTCTTTTTATATATTCAGTTTTTAATTTTGGAAACACTTAGTTTCCTGCAATAGTTATTGATAATTCCAGTAGGTATCTTACCCTCTTTTATAAACGTTTAACATGCGAATTGTTTCCTAAACATAGATATTATATAGTATTTTAGAGAAGATTGAGTTTTTATTTTTCTGTTGTGGTATATTTTACTAGTTGCCTAAACTTATCTGTAAATTTCCTATATGTTTACCGATTATTCGTGTATGCAGACGAATCAATTTCAGCGAGTCAACTCGGGTTGAAAAATACTGGGGTACCTTAAGAGATTCTGTCTTATGACCTCACCCATCGGAAAGGGAAGAGGTCCCCTAGAAGGGTTGGGTCCTTTGTTTGGGTCCGGAGGGTGTGACGTCCATCTAAGAGATGGTTGACTCGATAGTCTCTTCGGGACTGTCTTCGTCTATAATTCTTCTCTACCGTTCTTATGTGTCTTCTTGACATGTTTTTCTAGAAGTGTAGGGACTATTGGTGCCACCACACTAGTGAGTGGATCTCGGTCTGTAGAACCTTACACTTCAGTTCACCCGGAATCCTTCGTAGTGATGCTTGATCCAATCACCTCCACTACCTTAAGGTCAACTCGATAAAGTTTAGGATTTTCTACTACGACACTTTCACGACGTGAGTTATACGGTCGTTTAAACCTTTTGAGTGATCACAGGTGTCCTGACCTTTTCCAGTCGAAAGTAAGGTTAGGGTTTCTTTCCGTTGTGATTTCTTACAAGTTTGATGGCGTGTTAACGTGAATAGAGTGTACGATCGTTTCATTACGAGTTTTAAGAGGTTCGGTCCGAAATTGTCAAACACTTGTCTCTTTAAGGTCTACATGTTCGACCTAAATCTTTTCCGTCTCCTTGGTCTATAGTTTAACGGTTGTAGGCAACGTAGTAACTCTTTTGTTCCCTCAAGGTCTTTTTGTAGATGGAGACGAAATGACTGATATAGTTTAGGAAACTGACACACCTAGTGTTGTTTGATACCTTTTAAGAATTGCTCTACTCTTATAGTCCGGTAGAATGAACGGAGGACTCTTTAGACATACGTCCAGTTCTTCATTGTCAATCTTGACCTGTACCTTGTTGTCTGACCGAGTTTTAACCTTTTCCTCATGTAGTTCCGACATATAACAGTGGGACGAATAAATTGAATATACGTCTCATGTAGTACTCTTTGTTACCCGACCTACTTCGTGTTCGACCTTAGTTCTAACGTCCCTCTTTATAGTTATTGGAGTCTATACGTCTACTGTGGTGAGAATACCGTCTTTCGTTTCCGAGATATCTCGAAGAACTACTTTCACTTTCTCCTCTCATTTTTTAAACCGAATTTTGAGTTACAAATTTTTTGATTCTAGTACCGTAGACCAGGGTAGTGAAATACCGTTTATCTACCCCTTTGATACCTTTGTCACTGTCTTAAATAAAAGAACCCAAGGTGTTAGTGACGTCTACCACTAACGTCGATACTTTAATTTTCTGTGAACAAGGAACCTTCTTTTAGATACTGGTTGGATCTGTCGTATAATTTTTCGTCTTTATAATGAAACGGTTGTTCCAGACAGATCAGTTTCGATACCAAAAAGATCATCAGTACATACCTACACTCTCAACCTGATATTTCTTTCGACTCACGTCTTCTTAACTATGAAAACTTGACACCACAACGTCTTCTGAGAACTCTCAGGGAACCTGATGTCCCTCTTGGTTGGTCAGATAGGAGTTCCTTTAGTCAGGACTTAACCTTCCTAACTACGACTTTTACTTTGAGGTTATGAAACCGGTAGACTACACTTCTTGACTGAAGTAACCTCTTCTGGTACTACGACCTTTTCTAAGTTCCGTCCTTCTCTTCCCTTACTGTCTCCTACTCTACCAACCTACCGTAGTGGTTGAGCTACCTGTACTCACACGTTTGAGCATAGTGACGGGTTTTTACAATCTACCAAGGAGTCTTTGGATTTGTATTTTAATACTTTACCAGGTCGTTAAGAGGAGGATCCCTGTAAGAGTTCTCTTAAATTTTTGTATACAAGTGTGTTTTTGAAAATGTACTTACAAGCAAGTATCGTTGTAAACTGAAGAAAGTAAATCCTATTATAAAAGTTCTAAGTCAGTTCAACATGTTACATCTTCGTAAATTAAGAAGAAATAACGGATTGTTATAAGGTAACGTACAGATATGATATAAAATGAATTAGTAAGTAGTCCATCTACCTTTAAAAATAACGTAGCATATACCTTAAGACAAGTTAACAGTTATGTCAAGATAACTTTTATTCCTATATCTTCTGTCTATACTTATAAATTATTCTACTATATAAAAAGTCTGATAATTATGTCACATATATGTGTGTATGTACACATACACTCACACTTAAAAGTGAACTTCTCAAGTCAAGTTAAGCCAGCGAGTCAGTACAGGCTGAGAAACGTTGGGGTACTTAACGTCGTGTGGTCCGGAGGGACAGGTAGTGGTTGAGGGCTTCAAGTGAGTTTGAGTACAGGTAGTTCAGTCACTACGGTAGGTCGGTAGAGTAGAAGACAACAGGGGAAGAGGAGGACGGGGGTTAGGGAGGGTCGTAGTTTCAGAAAAGGTTACTCAGTTGAGAAGTGTACTCCACCGGTTTCATAACCTCAAAGTCGAAATTGTAGTCAGGAAGGTTACTTGTGGGTCCTGACTAGGATTGCCCTACCTGATCAACCTAGAGGAACGTCAGGTTCCCTAAGCGTTCTCAGAAGAAGTTGTGGTGTCAAGTTTTCGTAGTTAAGAAGTCACGAGTCGAAAGAAGTGTCAGGTTGAGAGTGTAGGTATGTACTGGTGACCTTTTTGGTGTCGGAACTGATCTGCCTGATAAAAACCGTTTCATTACAGAGACGAAAAGTTATACGATAGATCCAACCAGTATTGAAAGGAAGGTTCCTCATTCGTAGAAAATTAAAGTACCGACGTTAGTGGTAGACGTCACTAAAACCTCGGGGTTTTTTATTTAAGACTGTGACAAAGGTGACAAAGGAATAGATAAAGGGTACTTCACTACCCTGACCTACGGTACTAGAAGCAAAAGACTTACAACTCGAAATTCGGTTGAAAAAGTGAGAGGAGAAAGTGAAAGTAGTTCTCCGAAAAATCAAAGAGGAGTGAAAGACGGTATTCCCACCACAGTAGACGTATAGACTCCAAAAACTATGAAGAGGACCGTTAGAACTAAGGTCGAACACGAAGAAGGTCAGGTCGTAAAGAGTACTACATGAGACGTATATTCGATTTATTCGTACCACTGTTATATGTCGAAACTGCATCACTTCTCATTTTCTATAATTTTATTAAGAGTAATTTGGTAATCACCAATTAAACACCTAAAATCTCCATCCCTTATTTGAAACTAACTTTTACATGAAGAAAACATTGTCTTTTTTCAAATTTGTGAGGAAGGTGTGATTTTAAGAAAGTCAACGAGTTTGCAAGGTAAGAGAAAGTGTAAAAGTTCGAAAATAGGTACTAAAGGAAGACGGATTTTGTGAGAGAGAGAGAGAGAGTTATTGAAACGGACGGATAAGTAGAACGTTCAAAACTAAAGAGGTAGTAAAAGAGGACCTTCGGACGGGATTCATGGGAAGGGGACTTGACTTGATTTGGAGGGACATTGGAACGTCTCGTCCGAAAGGAGACGTGAGGTTTCGAGGGGTATGACGGAATTCTATCGTGAATCGTGTGTGATCCGACACTATCAACGTCAGGGACAGAAGCGGTAATATGACAAAATACATGATGTCGTAAGAGTTATCTATAAGTTATAAATAACTTAACTAAATAACTAAAAACCTGTCCTGTAACGACTTTTAGGGTAGGAAAAATAAGGTTTTTTTATTTCTTTATATCTTCTGTAACTGGTAGACCAGTTTCGATATCAAAAAGGTCCTCAGTACATATCTACAATCTCAACCTGGTATTTTTTCCGACTCGTGGTTTCTTAACTACGAAAACTTGACACCACAACCTCTTCTGAGAACTCTCAGGGAACCTGGTGTTCCTCTAGTTTGGTCAGTTAGAATTTCCTTTAGTTAGGGTTTAGTAGTATTACCCCTGACTACGACTTCGACTTCGAGGTTATGAACCCGGTGGACTACGCTTCTCGATTGAGTAACTTTTTATGGGATTACGACCCTTTCAGCTTTTCTGACTTCCGAGGTCCTCCTCTTCCCTTACTCTCGTCTACTCTGTCAACTTACTGTAGTGGCTAAGTTACCTGTACTCAAACTTGTTCGAGGTCCTCTACCACTTCCTGTCCCTACGGACCACACGACGTCCGGTACCCTAACGTTACTCAGTCTGTTCTGACTCGTTACCTTTTTGTTGTTTATCTTCTGTGATTTCTTCCCTCATTCTCTTTCTATTGAGTCTCTATAAAAAGAAATTAGGTCTACTTCTCGATCCGCCTGTCCGTCTTTCCTTTTTTTGTTTCGTTGGACTATCTTTTTCTGTAGACTCGTTGTACCAGACAGTAGAAAGGGGACATTAGTTAAAAAGTGGGTGTTACCTGATAAGTCATGAGGGTGTTGGGTTTGTGTATGAATATGTGGATATTTTAAAAGTAAATAATAACGTCGGGTTTTACGAGAAGGTGTAAGAGACATAGGTGGGTTTAGGATAAAAACTGTCTGAAAACTGGAACATCTCCGAAGACTGTCTTAAGTGATGACGGTAGAAACAGTTTGGATTGGAAAAGAACCGAAAACACTGTGGAGTCACAAAAGGGAAAAAGAACCGATGTGATAAAGTTAGAGAAAACTGTCGAGGAGGAGGAGGTAGTAAACTCAGTATTACGACCTTAAAGACGTTACTTTAGGTAGGTCGGTTTCCTACTTACCTTCTCCGGTACTACTTTTCTGGTCACATCGGGTATCACGGTATCTGTCACCTCACTATTAGTTGTTTGAGGGCTCCCTTGGTTTCACACTAGGTTCTTAAAAGATAGGATAGTCAAACGTGAAGTTGTGTGTCTATAAAAGTTCGGACGGTTTCAAGTTCTTTACGTTGTGAGTGCTCCCGACCAAATTTTTTTTATTGATCGTAGAATATTTTGGATCTGTTAGTTCTCTATGTACGTTTGTTTTTGAGTCCTTATTTCTTCGACATTATTTTCCTCATCACAATTCGTGACTTAAGTAAATTTGTGTCTTCGTCCTAGTTTGTTGAATCTCTTAAGATCCACCTCTTGTGTTATATTTACAATATTTGATACTCTTCCATTTTTATTATTATATCGATTGTTTTTAGTACTCTACCTTCCTTTTCACATAAAGTACTGTAATATATTACTATTGAGTAAAGGAGTATAAATATTATTATCAAGTAATACATGGTCCGTGACACGGTTCATAAAATATACATAATTGAGAAAAAAGAAATGTTAGGTCACTTGAAAGTTTGTAAAAAAATTAATTAATTAAATAAAAAAATTTAAAAGGAAATAAAATGAAATGTTATGACATAACCAAAACGGTATGTAGTTGTACTTAGGTGGTGTCCACATGTGCACAAAGGTTAGGACTTGGGGGGAGGGTGGAGGGAGGGGCATAGTGGGGAGGCCCAGTAGGGTCACGTGGTCGTGGCTCGTAGGATATAGGACGTAGCTTGGATCTTACCGTTAAACAAAGAATATACTATAATATGTACAAAGTTACGGTAAGAGTGTTTAGTAAGGTAGGAGCGGGAGAGGGTGTCTCAGGTTTTCTGACAAGATATGTAGATACAGAGAAAACGACAGAGCGTATTCCCAATAGCAATGGTAGAAAGATTTAAGGTATATATACACAATCATATGACATAACCACAAAAATAGAGACCGAATGAAGTGACATATTAGCCGAGGTCAAAGTAGGTGGAGTAATCTTGACTAAGTTTACATAAGAAAAAGTACCGACTCATTATGAGGTAACACATATACATGGTGTCGAAAGAATAGGTAACTTCATATCGGTTTTACAACACTATCAAAGTCTACCTGTCGTTTCCTTGAGTCGGTACGCATGTGTACATAGGTAAGAGGGGGAATACTTCATCCGTGAAAAATCAGAAGTAAGATTTTTACTCTTTTGACTTCGTGTATCTCTAATTTATTAAACGGATGGAATATCGATCATTCAACGTCTTGACTCGAATTGGGTTCGTCCGACATAAGTCTTGGAAATAGGAATTAGTTGATGGGTCCCTTAGTCAGATTGTGATAGTTCTTGACTTTGTACCTCTATTTTTATATCATTGATATTGAAGAAATATAAAAGGTTTAGAAATTAGAATTGAAATTTCGTCAGAAAGTCTCTGATGATAAAGAACTCTCCCTTCTTTGTAACTAGACTTTGAACAGTCAAAGAAATGAAAGTGAAATTAGATAAACAGAAAACAAGTTGAAGTCTGAAAGACTTTCTCGTACATATAATAAAGATAATTTTAAAATATAGATAGGTAAGGAATTAGGAAATATTATTTTCACTACAGGTCTTATTACAAATAATAGAATCATTAATTACAAATACTTGATAAATGATAAACGGTCTATCGTTTCATTCGTGAAACCTAATAGAATAATAGTGTCGTTAGAATATCAATGATAAAAATAGGAGAATAAGTCTATTCGTTTAATTCCGTGTTATGACTAATCAAGATCAAACACGTCCAAAGACCTCCATAAAAAAGGGAGGAAAAACATGAAGAGATATAACGACCGAATAAAATATTACTTATGACGTACGTAAAAAATTATTTTACGTTTTTGGTAAAATTTTCATATAAAAATTTATTTATTGAGAACTTCTAAGGGTCACCAGTCGGAACTCGGAAAGAGAGGAAGACAAGACATGAGTAAAAGATTTGGTACAGTAGTCGAGGGTATCAAAATTTATGGTAAGTGTCCATTTACCAAGGGTTTAGAGATAAAGATGAGGTCCCGGGCAGAAAACTTAAGGTCCATGTATACAAGTTGACGGTTGTTCTGTAGAGGAAAACATACGAAGTATTTGTGCAGTTTAAGTTGTACAGGTTTTAGTATGAGTAGTAGGGTTAGACCAGGAGGTACAAAGTATTAGAGTTATTTACTATCGTGAGAGGTAGGTTTACGTATTTGGTGTTTGTGTACTTAGTAAAAAAATTAAGGAGAGGAAGAGAGTGGGACACCTAGGTTAAAGAGTGGTTTTCGTACGGTGGAGATGAAGAGAGGTAGAGATGATGGTGAAGGAATTAGGTTCCGTAGTATTCGAGAACGTTAACGGAAGATTGACCAGTTGGAAATTTGGTAAGAACGGGGAGAATGTTAAGTAGGAAGAGTGTTGTCGGTTTGTCTACGATTAGTCGTATTTTCCTTGACACATAGAGGGGACGAATTTTGGGGAGTTACTTAAGGGTGACAAAAATCTTATTTGATTCTTTAGGGTGTGTGAAACACCATCGTTGACGTTTAACGGATGGGTTGTACAAAAGGGGAAAAGATTATTTTGGTCATTTAAAAAAATCCTCGTCATTATCTGATTTGACTTTTAATTTGGAAGAGTACGGGATAACATGGATTCCCACCGGTAGGTTAGGTCAAGATAGATTATCTGTCCACCCCGAAGGTCCTTGTGACAATGAAAGGACTACCTTACTCTATCTGAATCGACAATGTACAAAAAACGGGAAACGTAAGAAAGGAAAACGACGGACCTTCATCTTGTCGTCCTTCGGACTTCCATCTTCGGTACGAGTAACCTAGTATCTTGTTTTTCTATCTACGAACTCAGGACTTTGAATACTCAGGACTTGACAACTGTAACTACGAGGAAATACAATCTTTTGATGTGAAAAACAATTTGGTGGTATTAAACCAAAGTCAATGTACGTCGGATTCTCAGGATTCTCTATGTTAGAACATACTATATCAGGGACGGATGGAGAAGTCTGGGTAGAGTTCGTTGAGAGGAGGTGTAAGTGATGTAATGGTGGTGTGACTGAAAGGAAGATAAGAAGTTTGTGTTGGAGAAAAGACGAAGTTCCATAAACGTAAACAACTGGGGAGACGGACCTTATTAGAAAAAGGGTGAGAAGTGTCCGATTAAAGGTGAGTAATGAATCTAGACTCGAATTCCCTGAAGAGAAATCACACCCGAAGGGACTTGTGACGAAGGGTTAGATTTAATCCATAAAAGTATTATATGGAACGTGAAAAGGAAGAATCGGACAAAACAATATATATATATATATATATATAAAAAAAAAAAAAAACGTCCTAACAGGGGGAATATTGAAGACAGAGGGATTTATCGAAGACTCGAGATATTACAGTCCCTACCACAAACAGAACACTTGATGACTCATATATAGATCGGGGATGTTGTCACAAACGGTGTATCTCACGATCATTTACTTGTTGGATGACTTTAAAGTCCACGAAACACAGTAAAAGGGACGAAAAGACTTAGTCTTAATTAGTAAGGAGAAAGACACGAAGGTACCGTATAGTTAAACTGAAAATAAAATAAAGTTACGAAAATTGTTTACTCCGTACAAAACTTCCTAGAGTTTCAGACGAGTCTTCTTTTTGTGTCTTTGATTAATATTATGTCACATTATTCACGTTGTAAACTTCATACCCGTTCTATGTTTTTATCTTGTTCCCTTTCCCACTACTTGAGTTACTTCACCATCTCTATTCTAGTCACTTCAGACAGTCTTTGACCATTGTAGATCCGTCATAAAACTTCTGATTTACTCTTAAAAGTCCATTTGTTCCCCTTCTTCCCTTTGGGTTCGTTTCTTACGTCGGGTCGTTAGTGTGACGACCCGTATGTGTGTCTCCTTTGGTCTTGACTTTCTTTGTGCACATAGGGTTACAAGTAGTGTCGTGACAAATATTATCAGTCCTGTACCTTCGTTGGATCTACAGGTAGTCGTCTACTTACCTATTCTTTCGACATCATGTATATGTGTTACCTCATAATGAGTCGGTAATTTTCCTTATGTAAACTTAGTCAAGATTGCTCCACTTACTTTGACCTCGGATAATATGTCTTACTTCATCGGTCTTTCTTTTGGTGATTATCCCATATGATTGTGTATATATATACCTTAAATCTTTCTACCATTACTATTGGGACATACGCTTTCGACACCATGTATATGTGTTACCTCATAATGAGTCGGTAATTTTTCTTATGTAAACTTAGTCAAGATTGCTCCACTTACTTTGACCTCGGATAATATGTCTCACTTCATTCGGTCTTTCTTTTTGTGATTATCCCATATGATTGTGTGTATATATACCTTAAATCTTTCTACCACTACTATTAGGACATACGCTCTGTCGTTTTCTCTGTGTCTACATATCTTGTCAGAAAACCTGAGACACCCTCTCCTACTCCCACCCTGCTAAACCCTCTTATCGTGACTTTGTACATATTATATACACTTTTTTAGTGATCAGGTCCAAGCTACGTACTATCTCCTACGGACCCCGACCACGTGACCCTACTGGGTCTCTCTACCATACCCCTCTCTCCACCCTCCCTCCGAGTTCTAACCCTTGTGTAGATGTGGACACCGTCTAAGTACAACTACATACCGTTTTGGTTATGTTATAATATTTCATTTTTTATTTATTTATTTTTTATTTACATTTTTTTCTTTTACGTAACGTCCCATTTTTTTCGTCTCTCACGAGTCTTAGTTATTTCGTAATTCACATTCCTTCCATAATCTTCGTATCACACTCATTGTAACAACTCCCCCTTTCTTAGATTGTGTTATTTGTACCTAAAGAAGTATTCTGACGAGAGTGTCTAAGTAAAACAAAATTCAAACCGGTTTCTTAACATCTTGTTTGTCTTGGTACTAACTATAAAGTATAGAAGGTATTAGTTAAGTACGCACGAGTACAGACGTTGTTAATCTTTTTATAAAAGGAAACTCTGTAATCCTATACCCACTTCAGTGTGTATGTACAGGGTATCGAGACGGGTCGACTCTGTGGGTCAACGGAGGTAGAGATACCTTCTTTGACAGGTTTTCGTTCCGACCTCCATAATCCGTGTCAGTTCTTGAACTTCACGGATACTACAGTGGTATTACTCAAAACTACAAATATCTGTTACTTATTTGTGTCTTTCTAAAATTAGTACCGTCTCTAATAGGAGTTTAGACTCAGGATCTTTTCTAGTAACTTCCGTTTCCCTGGTCATTCCTGAGATAACGTTATTATTTTCATTGATACTCTTGGAGTTGATTCTGTCACCTTGAACTCCTATCTTTCTTATTCTAACCCTTCTATTAAGTATCCGTTTTTACTGACCTAAATTATTAAGTGATCAGTACCTCCGGATTAATCCGTTCTCTCCTTATTTCCTAATAAACCTCCAAAGGTAAGATCTTTGACTAGTAGTACGGTAAACGACAACAACGACGCAGCGAAGTCAGCACAGGCTGAGACACGTTGGGGTATCTGCCCTCGGGTGGTCCGAGGGGTAGGGACCCTAAGAGGTCCGTTCTTGTGACCTCACCTAACGGTAAGTAAAGGAAGAGGTTACGTACTTTCACTTTTCAGTTTCACTTCAGTGAGTCAGCACAGGCTGAGAATCGTTGGGGTACCTGACGTCGGGTGGTCCGAGGAGGCAGGTACCCTAAAAGGTCCGTTCTCATGACCTCACCCCACGGTAACGTAAATCACTGTCTCTATTATATCTTTCTTTCCATATAAACCTTCCTCTATATTAATTAAGTTAAACTCTGTACACCCAGTCCTTTTAGGGGACCTCCTCCTTTACCGTTGGGTAAGGTCATAAGAACTGACCCTTTTGAGGGTACCTATCTCCTCGGACCGTCCGAGGTCAGGTATCGCAACGTTACTCAACTTCTACTGACTCACTGACTCGTACTGTGTCGTCTCCTGTACACCATAAACCCCGTGGAGACTCTATAGGTTCACCCTTACAGATCGTCCAATCTACCTGGGTATTCAGACCTCGGAATTTGTCTGACCTATTCTCTATACCTAAACTCTAAGTAGTCTCTTCTCCTGTTGGATTTGATCCGAAATCTTCAGTTATATCCCTCTTTTCTTACCGGAACTATCTAAATGCTTAAATCTTATTCTTTATGGATCAGTGACTGACCTATTCCCTTACACTGTCTCTCTCTTCAGTCCTGTCAAGTCAAGTCAGCGAGTCAGTACAGACTGAGAAACGCTGGGGTACTTACCGTCGTGCGGTCCGGAGGGACAGGTAGTGGTTTGGGGCCTCAAGTGAGTCTGAGTGCAGGTAGCTCAGGCACTACGGTAGGTCGGTAGAGTAGGAGCCAGTAAGGGAAGAGGAGGACGGGGGTTAGGGAGGGTCGTAGTCTCAGAAAAGGTTACTCAGTTGAGAAGCGTACTCCACCGGTTTGATGACCTCAAAGTCGAAATCGTAGTAAGGAAGGTTTCTATAGGGTCCCGACTAGAGAAAGTCTTACCTGACCAACCTAGAGGAACGTCAGGTTCCCTGAGAGTTCTCAGAAGAGGTTGTGTCAAGTTTTCGTAGTTAAGAAACCACGAGTCGGAAGAAGTGTCAGGTTGAGAGTGTAGGTACGTACTGGTGTCCTTTTTGGTATCGGAACTGATCTGCCTGGAATCAACCGTTTCATTACAGAGACGAAAACTTATACGATAGATCCAACCAGTACTGAAAAGAAGGTTCCTCATTCGCAGAAAATTAAAGTACCGACGTCAGTGGTAGACGTCACTAAAACCTCGGGTTTTTTTATTTCAGACTGTGACAAAGGTGACAAAGGGGTAGATAAAGGGTACTTCACTACCTTGGCCTACGGTACTAGAAGCAAAAGACTTACAACTCGAAATCCGGTTGAAAAAGTGAGAGGAGAAAGTGAAAGTAGTTCTCCGAAAAATCGAGGAGAAGGGAAAGACGGTATTCCCACCACAGTAGACGTATAGACTCCAATAACTATAAAGAGGGTCGTTAGAACTAAGGTCGAACACAACGAAGGTTAGGTCGCAAAGAGTACTACATCAGACGTATCTTCAATTTATTCGTGCCACTGTTATATGTCTGAACTGTATGAGAAAAGGATGAACCTTGGTCAGACAACAAGGTACAGGTCAAGATTGACAACGAAGGACTGGACGTATGTCTAAAGAGTTCTTCGTCCAGTCCACCAGACCATAAGGGTTGAGAGAGTCTTAAAAGGTGTCAAATAACACTAGGTGTGTCAGTTTCCGAAACCGTATCAGTTATTTTGTCTTTATCTACAAAAAGATTTTGAGAGAACGAAAAAGGTACTAGGTCGCCTACAACCGTTAAACTAGAGATCAAGGAGACGGAAAAGATTATGGTCGAACTTACAGTCCCTCAAGTGTCTAGTGTATAACGACTTCGGACCGAACCTCTTAAAACTCGCAATGAAATGATCGTACACTCTACTCAATTAACACGCCATCAAACTCGTAAGAAACCGTAACGGAAAGAAACCTTAACCTTACTTTTGACTGGAAAAGGTCAGGACACCGGCTGAAAAGGTTAAACGACCGTATAACTCACGTCGTGAAAGTGTCGTAGTAGAAAGTCCTAAACTTTATCGAGTTGACCTTAAAGTAGTGGAGGTGACCGAAACAAGCATCACTACGAAAGATTCCGGGTGAACTGAAATGTAAGGTTCTACAGACCGAGATCTAATCACTAGTGTAGTAGTACTAATAGACCCAGCACTTCTAGAAAAAACATGTCAAGAAGGTACATAAGAACGGTGGAGAAGAATTATAGAAGACGAAGACAATTCAGGTCTGGTAAAGACAGGAAATATCTCGGGTAGAAACGTACTTTACAAAGGAACCATAGAGACTAAAAGAACTTCTCTAGAGATCAGAAAGGGTAAGACAAGAAAAGGAGATAAAGAAACGTAACTAGTGACTTCTTCCGAAAGAATAGAGAAGAACGATAAGACACTTTGAGACGTAAGTCTACGAATGTAGAAAGGAAAGGAGGAAACGAAAAGTGGAGAGAAGAGAAGTGTCGATAAACATTCCGGAGGGGTCCGTCGGTAAAACGAAAAAACGAAAAGAAAAGGTACACCTACCAGAACTAGGGACAGAGGACATGTTACAGTGCTTGGAGTAAGGTATCCAAAAACCAAAATCTCGGACTCACTCATTACCAAGGTCACAATGTTTGATTTAACACGGGGGAGGTGATAGGTTTAAGTATACAATTTCGGAATTATAGGTAATAAAAAAATACACTTACATAAACTTCTGTGCCGGAAATTTCTTCATTAATTCCTTTTTACTTCAACGTACCG
Source organism: Capra ibex (assembly GCA_006410555.1). NCBI lineage: Eukaryota > Metazoa > Chordata > Mammalia > Artiodactyla > Bovidae > Capra > Capra ibex. Next base: position 58,785 of record SJYO01025352.1, on the reverse strand, counting down.
GATTATGTTATACTGACCACAGAAATATTCTTCTCTTCTAATCCGGTATATATACGTATCTTCCCCTCGTGGTACACTCGTACTTCCGGTAGATGCTCAGTTCCTCCTCCGAAGTCTTCTTCGGTTGAAACGACTCCGGGACTAGAACCTGAAGATCGGAAGTTCCGCCATCTTTATATTTAAAGACAACAGATTCGGTGCGTCAGACACCATGAAATAATACCGTCGAGATCGTTTGATTGCGTCGGTGGTTGATTCTAATTGTTATACCCTTTTTGTCATCCAACCTTCTTTCACCACAACTTTCTTCTAAAACTACACCCTGTACAACGTGAAACTCTAAGAACTCTAGGTTGCTCCATCTCTATCAGATTACTGAAACTTTAAATTTTCTGTTTTGTAATCGGTCTAAGTAGTTCTTTGTTTCCCTCTTTTTAGTTTAGTTGTTTTAATCTTTACTTTTAGATCTGTAGTGTTGTCTGTTGTGTCTTTATATTTCCTAGTATTCTCTGGTGTTAGTCGTTAGTATACGGTTATTTTACCTGTTGCACCTTCTTTACCTTTTTAAGAATCTTTTCATGTTGAAAGGTTTTGACTTGGTCCTTCTTTATCTTTTAGAATTGTCTGGACAGTGTTCGTGCCTTTAACTTTAACATTAGTCTTTAGAAGGTCGTTTGTTTTCGGGTCCTGGTCTGCCGAAGTGTCGACTTAAGATGGTTTTTAAATCTCTTCTCGATTGTGGATATGATGAGTTTGTGAAGGTCTTTTAACGTCTCCTTTCATTTGAAGGTTTGAGTAAGATACTCCGGTGGTAGTGGGATTATGGTTTTGGACTGTTTCTACGGTGTCTTTTTCTTTTGATGTTCGGTTATAGCGACTACTTGTATCTACGTTTTTAGGAATTGTTTTAAGATCGTTAGTTTTAGGTTGTTGTGTAATTTTTCTAGTATGTGGCACTGGTTCACCCGAAATTGGGTCCCTACATTCCTAAGAAGTCATAGACGTTTAGTTAGTCACATTATGTGGTGTAATTGTTTAACTTTTTATTTTTTGTATACTAATATAGTTATCTACGTCTCTTTCGGAAACTGTTTTAAGTTGTAGATAAATACTATTTTTGAGAGGTCTCTCGTCCTTATCTTCCTTGTACGGAGTTGTATTTTCGATATATACTGTTTGGGTGTCGTTTGTAATAGGAGTTATCACTTTTTAACTTTCGAAAAGGGGATTTCAGTCCTTATTCTGTTCCCACGGGTGAAAGTGGTGATGATAAGTTGTATCAAAACCTTCAAAACCGGTGTCGTTAGTCTCGTCTTTTTCTTTATTTTCCTTAGGTTTAACCTTTTCATCTTCATTTTGAGAGTGACAAAGGTCTACTGTACTAGGAGATGTATCTTTTGGGATTTCTGAGGTGGTCTTTTCATGATCTCGATTAGTTACTTATATCATTTCACCGTCCTATATTTTAGTTGTGTGTATTTAGGGAACGTAAGGATATGTGATTATTACTCTTGTATCTTTCTCTTTAATTCCTTTGTTAAGGTAAGTGGTAACGTTACTTTTCTTATTTTATGAAATCCTTATATAGATGGATCTCTTTGATTTCTGGATATATATCTTTTCATATTTTGTGACCACTTTCTTTAGTTCCTCCTGTGATTATCTACCTCTTTATATGGTACAAGTACCTAGTCTTCTTAGTTATAGTACCTTACTCATATGATGGGTTTCGTTAGAGATCTAAGTTACGTTAGAGACAGTTCGATGGTTGTCATAAAAAGTCTCTCGATCTTGTTTATTAAAGTGTTAAACATACCTTTATGTTTTTTTGGAGTTTATCGGTTTCGTTAGAACTCTTTCTTCTTACCTTGACCTCCTTAGTTGGACGGACTGAAGTCCGAGATGATGTTTCGGTGTCAGTAGTTCTGTCATACCATGACCGTGTTTCTGTCTTTATATCTAATTACCTTGTTTTGTCTTTCGGGTCTCTATTTAGGTGTGTGGATACCTGTGGAATAGAAACTGTATCCTCCGTTCTTATATGTTACCTCATTTCTGTTAGAGAAATTGTTCACCACGACCCTTTTGACCAGTTGGTGAACATTTTCTTACTTTGATCTTGTGAAAGATTGTGGTATGTGTTTTTATGTGAGTTTTACCTAATTTCTAGATTTGCATTCTGGTCTTTGATATTTTGAGGATCTCCTATTGTATCCGTTTTATGAGAGGTTGTATGTAGTGTCGTCCTAGGAGATACTGGGTAGAGGGTCTTATAACCTTTATTTTCGTTTTTATTTGTTTACCCTGGATTAATTTGAATTTTCGAAGACGTGTTGTTTCCTTTGATATTCGTTCCACTTTCCTGTCGAAGGTCTTACCCTATTTTATTATCGTTTACTTCGTTGACTGTTTGTTGATTAGAGTTTTTATATGTTCGTTGTGGACGTCGAGTTAAGGTCTTTTTATTTACTGGGTTAGTTTTATACCCGGTTTCTTGATTTATGTGTAAAGAGGTTTCTTCTGTATTTCTACCGATTGTTTGTGTACTTTTCTACGAGTTGTAGTGAGTAATAGTCTCTTTACGTTTAGTTTTGGTGTTACTCCATGGTAAAGTACGGTCAGTCTTACCGACGTTAGGTTTTCAGATGTTCGTTATTTACGACCTCTCCCACACCTTTTTTCCCTTGGGAGAATGTAACAACCACCCTTAAGTTTGATCATGTCGGTGATACCTCTTGTCACACCTCTAAGGAATTTTTTGACCTTTATCTTGACGGAATACTGTGTCGTCAGAGTGACGACCCGTATATGTGACTCCTTTGGTCTTAATTTTCTCTGTGTACATGGGGTTACAAGTAGCGTCGTGACAAATATTATCGGTCCTGTACTTTCGTTGGATCTACAGGTAGTCGTCTGCTTACCTATTCTTTCGACACCATGTATATGTGTTACCTCATAATGAGTCGGTAATTTTTCATATGTAAACTTAGGCAAGATTACTCCACTTACTTTGACCTCGAATAATATGTCTCACTTCATTCGGTCTTTTTTTTTTTTGTGGTTATGTCATATGATTGTGTATATATACCTTAAATCTTTCTACCACTACTATTGGGACATAAGCTCTGTCCTTTTCTCTGTGTCTACATATCTTGTCAGAAAACCTGAGACACCCTCTCCCGCTCCCACCCTACTAAACCCTCTTACCGAAACTTTGTACACATTATAGTATACACTTTACTTAGCGGTCAGGTCCAAGCTACGTACTATGACCTACGAACCCCGACCACGTGACCCTGCTGGGTGTCCCTACCATGTCCCTCCCTCCTCCCTCCCCCCAAGTCCTACCCCTTGTACACATATGGACACCACCTAAGTACAACTACCAACCGCTATGTTATAACATTTCATTAATCGGACGTTAATTTTATTTATTTAAATATAAAAATTTTCAGTCTAACGTCAATATTCATATCTAAATCTTTAGTAACCATACATTCAATATAAAATTTGACATCTTCACCTACTCTAGTAGATTCTTCCCATATATATCTCACTCTTCTAGTAGTCACTATCTTAGTATTCCTTATAGTTGTAATTCCTTGTCTGATTCCTTCTCTTACATCCCTTTCTTTATTAGTCTCTCTGTCTTACTTTTCTCTCTGTCTCTTTTGGACAGTAATTGGTAAATTTAGAACAAAAAATTAATATTAAACAACTGATGGATAACTAAAATCAGGAGTTTCTCGAAATTATATCTCTTCTTCCGTGATAGAATAAGTAAAGACTTAGAGGATATGATTCGTGTCACGAACTGTAAATTATAGGAACGTTGTTTATAAACAATCTAGTTTACCTTAACTTTAATCCAGAGGTAAGGAAAGAAACAAAACAAACGAATAAAGAGCTCATACGTCGTACGTAACGGTGACTATAAAATTCAAGTATCACTTTTTAGTAAAGTTTCACAGGATCCGAACCAGGGGAAGGTTTGGTTGGGGGTCCTGTTATCAAAAGTAATATTGGAAGACAGAAACGGTAAGACCTACCTTAAGACACGTGTCTTCAATATATGTATATACCCATATAGCCACGTTGTTTAGTGTCGTGTCCTCGGGGGACCCGAGGGAGTCCGAGACCATACTGTATAAACTCGGTATATTTAAGTCGAAGAGGAGACCGTAGACAATTAGCTGAGTGAACGTTGAGGTGGAGTCGTCACCAGATTTCGTCCCTATCTCACGACACACGACTCTCTGGTACCGTTTCTTAGGAGGTCTCTTGACACTCCTGACGGTGTAAGATTTACATTCAAATAAGTATAAAAAAAGGGAAAAGTCGTTTTCGTACCGAAATGTCTCTATAGCATAACGATACACTTGTAATTTTTCACTTTAATTTTCACTGAAACTTAATACCAAACGTAAAAATTTCCGATAACAACTAAATAAAAAAACCAAGAGAAGCATAAAACGAATCCGTCTTCGAAAATTTAGGTTCTTCTATACATTTAATGAATTCTAAACACCTAACCATAAACCATAGGAGCGGAATTGAGATTAACAGGACAAAACCCCCTCATTCGTGAAGACCGGACTCTGTGGGTTTTTTCATTCATTTACGTGTGATAATAGGTTTCAAAGACAAAACTCAAATAACTTAAATTAATCACCAACTGTACATATAAGGAGACTTTTACTTTTAGTGACTAAAACCAAACGTAAATGAAAGACCACTACACTTTTTGACTTGGTTCTAAAGCCAAGAGAGAAAAAGACGGACTAATAAAGTCGTTACCTTTTGTTTCAACAAAGGCATAAAGTCAATCATTACTATTCTACATCTTAATAGGTAAGAAAACATTACGAACCAAAATTCTTCAATTTCAAGGAGGATCTTCTTTTTAATCAAGGTAAGAAAACAGTACGAACCAAAATTCCTCAATTTCAAGGAGGATCTTCTTTTTAAGAATGACATTCTTTTTTGTCAAAAGTAGAAAGAAAGTTAATAGACCCGTCTTTGACTACCCTTTCTTTGGTGGTCTTTACAGTCGTTTTATAAAAGTCCCTAATGCAAAGACTGAATTACGTAGACGACACTCCTGTCCGTCGTTTGAGGAAAAGTCTTCCTCATTAAGAGTATGGACTCAAGTGTAAATAAACACTGAGTTTTTGTTGTTGTTGTTGTTGTTGTTGATCTCGAAAAGTCGAAGAGTGGTGTCCAATCACAATACAATCCCAAATCGGTGTCAACAACAACAGGACCACTCTATCATTACGGTGTTCCATCTTTTCACTGTGGTTCAGTAATTAGTGTCTACAGAGTCTTACGAAGACTATAATCCCAATCACTTTGAACCGTCCGGTAACATCAACTATAATCACATGGAATCACAATAACAGTGGGGACCCGAGTATGTGTTACTCGTTCAACTCGACACTGAGTTTCTTTTAGTATCGGGGAAGTACGGTTGTTAAAGGTAAACTTTCTCTTAATTAGTTAAATGTTCGACATTTCACACTTCTACCAAAAGACCGAAATAGTGTAAAAAAAAAGTCCCACATCCTACAACGATAACAATGGTGACAATAATTAATAAACGATTGTCTGTATCCTTCCCTTTCCGTGTGTAGGTCCTCCGTCCTACTTTATTACCCCTTCCCTTCTTCTTTTATTACAAACAAGACTTGGTAATCCCCCGAAGGGGTCACTGAGTCGCTATTTCTTAGGTGGACGTTACGTCCTCTGTGTCTTCCACGTCCAAACTAGGGACCCAGCCCTTCTAGGGGACCTCCACCCGTGTCGTTGGGTGAGGTCATAAGAACAGACTTTTTAGGGTACCTGTCTCCTCGGACCGTCTGATGTCAGGTATCCCAGTGTCTCTGAGCCTGTGTTCACTTCACCGACTCGCACTTGGTAATCCTCGGTTTCCTCACTCTCCTCGTTTTTCCTTTATTATACCTAATTATTCCTTCCTGTGACCCCATATCTTTTATCTTTCAGTTGACGTTTCACTTTTCACTTTTCACTTTCACTTTCAGCAAGTCAGCACAGGCTGAGAAACGCTGGGGTACCTGATATGTAAGGTGCCTTAAGAGGTCCGGTCTTAGGACCTCACTCATTGGAAAGGGAGGAGGTCCCCTAGAAGGGTTGGGTCCCTAACTTGGGTCCAGAGGGTGTAATGTCCGCCTAAGAAATGGTCGACTCGGTTTTCAGTTGACCTGTTCACAGAAATTTTTTTTTTTTAGTCTCTTCATTCTGTATCGTTGGAAGCCTAAGAAGTGGAGACGACGGTGCGACTGAAAGTAAATCAGGGTCCCCGATGGAATAGTTCAAATTTGTCCTCTTTCTTATCACTTGAAAGAAACGAACAAAAAAAAAAAATATGGAACAAGGTCTTTCCTAAAAAAACGTAGTAGGTAACGTATATCAATCGGGAACGAGAAAAGTAAGAGTGACAAGAGACGAAGAGTTTACGAAAGACAAGTGCACAAAAAGATCTCTTCGGTAGATTGCAACCCTGATCGTTTCAGCCGTTTCGTTAATTCTAGTCCTTTCTGTATCATTTATTTACTCACGGTTCTATGTAAGACTAGGGTAAAACGATAATGTATTGAGTAAGGGTTCTACTGTGCGAGGGGTGTTTAACTTAGAACCCAGGAGAACTGTTAATGTCTACCCGATCTCTTCCTAACCCGAAGGGGTCACGGAGTCTCCATTTCTTAGGCCGACGTTAACGTCTCTACCTCCTCTATGTCAAAGTCAGGGACCCAGTCCTTCTAGGGGACCTCCTCCCGTACCGTTGGGTGAGGTCGTAAGAACGGATTTCTTAGGGTACCCGTCTTCTCGGAACACCCGATGTCAAGGATCCCAGAGTTTCTCAACCGGTGCTGATTTAACTGACTCGTTTCGTGTTCTCCTCTGATTCGGCAAACGGGAAGTACTGGCATTACATGAATTGACCCACACCAGTTAGTGACCGGGAAAGTCGGTCGTTATACAAAGACGGATTTATACCCCGATATACTGAAAAGACCAAAATAACATCGGTAACATTAACCTTTAGAATAAGACTTTTTCAAACGTGAAAGGATTTGAATGTCACGATAAACAGAGTCACATTAACATTTACTGATACACCCCTGGAACGAAATTAGATTGTTCCACAGTTCGAGTGATTGTCTCAGGACCAGTGGAGACGAAAACATAATATAGTAGAAACGAAGAGTGAGGTCAAACGAAAAGTTACGTTAGGACACTAAAGGAGTTTCGTTTACAGTTTAGAACAGTGACACCCGTTTCTGCTCCACCTCATACAATGGTTTATTTCAAATAGTTCTTGGTTTAGAGAGTTCTTCATTAGGTAAACTCATACATTGAAAAATCGTTTCCTTAAGAGTCTTTACTTGTGTTTCGTTAGACCATTTTATATTATTTATCCACAGAGGACCCCACTGAAAAAGACGGCACCCGTTTCCAATAAACAAGAGGTAAGGTTACCCCTCAACACTAAATAACGGAAACTATAACTTCAGGTCCGGAACGGGGTCTTCTGGTCGAATACGGGTGACGTTTGGCTCCTTGGTCAACCTCTACACCTACGAGGTGATTCGGGTGATGGAAGTTAAGGGTCTGTTTCTCGGGGTCCCTTGTAGATCCAAAGGTCACCGATCCCGACGATTATTCCGACGGAGTCTCTCCTGAACTACTTACGACCCTTCACTTCTCTTCAGTCTGATCAGAACCTTCTTCTAAACGTCCCCTTTTACTAAGTCCGTAGAACGTGTTTAATTTCTCCGAGGGGAATTCTCATACCGGACCGTTCTTAGTAGTCAATCGTCTACTTTTGGGTCCTAGAAGACCTGAAAGGAAATGTTCTGACACCCTGGACACCTCTGACACCCCTGGAACCACCCCTTTTGGCCACTACGACAATACGAGTACCTACTGTCACTACACAAACCGTAGCGTCCTGAGGGAGGTTCAAAAATTACAAACGAGGAGATCGGAGGTTGGTGTGGAGTAAAAATAAAACGAAAAACTGTAAACGAATATTATTTCACAAATAAATTGTAAGGTGTAGACCACAACTGTAAAGGTACGGTCATTCAAGAGGGGAGGAGGAGGGTAATGGAGGGTGGAACTACACCTGTTTTCTAGGTCTAAAAACTAGACTTTACCCTTCACTCGATTGTGGAGTCCGTACTCGTGTACGTGTGCATTTTCTCCTTCCCTACTTTTATTTCACTTTGTTCCTTCTGATTGAAACTCTCTTGACGACGTGAGGGAACTTCCGATGTCTAGGGGTTGGGTGCCGGTGTATATCTTTGGTGAACTCGACTTACTGTCGGTCAGTTAACTCAAGATATAAGTCGAAAGAATTTGGCTCGTCTCCCGTAGATAAGTCAGGGTCTCCAAAGTTCTCCCGTAGTGTTCCGAGGTGAAGGTACGTCACTGACAGGTCTGTAGAAATTTCGTTTAAGGGATCTCTATGTAAGAACGAATTCCGAGGGACATAGTGTGTAACTTGAGCTTTGTTCCTCTTTAGTTGAGAGGTCGATTAAGTAAGTAATACCTTTTTTGTTCCGTCTTTTTAGGATCGAAAATTTGGTTGTCAACTATCTATATCGTGTCTGGAACATCGGATAGGAGGGAGGTTAGGAAACATCTTACTCCGTCTTCTTATTATTTGATTTATTACTTTCAGACGGGAAGGACGGTATATATCCTTGCCGGACCACTAAAATCCCGATAAACCTTTCGGATTCAGGATTCCGGGTGTGCTGTTAGACGTCTAAGGACCCCTATAGGGGAGTCGAGGACGTATATTTGTCCTACTTTACTCTTACCAATCCCATCCACCCGTAGACAGACGGAGGGGGAGTGGAGTTGACGTCTACTGTTAAGTTTCTCAAAGTGAGTCCTGACGTTTGGGTTGTCGTAAGATCGGACTTTTAGGAAACGAGTCTCTTTCGTGAAAGGACTATTCGGTCCTAGACCGAAAAAACACGGATAAAGAGATTATGATCATAACCGGTCCCCGGTTGAAAGAAGTAAGGGGAACATCCGTGTGCCCCCTATGTTGAAAGAAGGGACTCAAGGCACCCAAAAGTGTCAAACCACCCACTTTACACCCAGACCTCTTCGTAAAGTAAGAGAGTGCACTTTCCACCTCGACCTTAGAGAAATCGTCCCCTTGACTTAAAATGGTCTACCACGGTACAGTCGTAAAATTTTAAAATAAAAGGAGGGTTTGGTACGTTTTCACTTCAGGTGGCAACAGATCTTTGACAGAACCCAGTCGAGAGTGAGACACAACAACTCCCAGGCGTAGTCAGTGCATCAAATCCTGAGACCGATGATCCTTGTGTAAACATAAGTCAGAGAAATAAGAGGGTTCCATCGTAACGACCGTTTAGTGTACCATGGTCGGTCTTTTCGGGATCCAGAAGTTTCCCTCGACAGGAGATCACCGATTCTCTCCCCGACGCCGGTGACATTCCTTCATCGAGTCCTTAGTTGTCTATCGCCATCAAGTTGCCAAGTCGAACTGGTGACAGATGGTTTAGACTTCTCAAGTAAAACGGTTTGATGACCTATATTTTATCTAATTGTTGTTCTTGGATGACATACGTGTCCCTATATGAGATATATAAGAGACAGAACATATATATATATATATATATAAGGTATAGAACATTATAAGACACTACCTTTTCTTAGATTTTTCGCCTTAGTGCAAGGACGTGTGTACTTTGATTGTGTTGGAACGATCAACATCGATGGTCAGATAGTCAGTCACCGAGTCAGCAAGTACAAGCTGAGAAACGTTGGGGTACCTAACATCGGGTGGTCTGAGGAGACAGGTACCTTAAAAGGTCCGTTTTTATTACCTCGTCAAACGCAAAAGGATGAGATCTCCTATTTTATTTGATATGAAGTTAAATTTTTCTGTTAATTAAAACAGTTGATAAGTTGTAACGTAGACCGTTCCCCACCCTCTATTTCTACCCTGGGTTCGGAGGTCTCTGTAAACCACTGAACAGGTTTCAGTGTGTCGAACATTCACCGTCTCAACTCCGATCCTGATCTTTGACTAGATCTCTAAAAAAAAAGGTGATAAGAAGTCGACGTAAATTCTTATTCCTCACCATTCCCATCACCCATCCTTTTTGAAGGTTCAGTCGAACTTAGAGATCTACTTTCTTTACACCCAAAACAAAAAAACACAAAAACACAAAAAAAAAAAAAACTTTTTCTCCTTACAGACACGACGGATCGGTTAAAAAAAAAAAGTCCCCACTCTTGACCACTAACTTCTATGTCCTCAGGTTGAAACGTATTCTTTGTTACACAGACAAGACACAATCAATTCCTTTATGGGTCTCCGGGAAATTAAGGGTGTCCGATCAAGGACATTATTATACCGTGTTATGTAAGGGAAGGGAAGGAAGGTCGGATTGTAGACGATCGGTCGATAAGACTCGTATATAAAGTGGAAACCTCCCACATGGAGTATTTATCTGTCATTTCTTCCTGTCACCTCTCTTGTCGATCTAATTAGTGTCCGAAGTTTATTTGTTTGACTTCGGTTTACACGAGTCTATATCCTGTTCGATTTCGATGAACGGGGGTTTGTCTAAATAATGTGACTCCCGAGTCCGTCGGAGTGAGAAATATTTTTCGAAAAAAAAAAAAAAGAATAGAGTCTCTAACAGTGTTTGCCTCCGGTCTTTCGTGTCGTTTGACACTTTCTCCCTACAATCCCGAGTAAACGACGGACTCACCTCCTAAATTGACGTGACTCCTTTGTTAAGGACCCGTTCCTTCTCTTTACTCAGACACAAAAGAGGTACAAAATAGTCACGTGACGAGAATATAGGGAGTGAGGAACCTGAAGTGGTGTATAGAGAGAGTGAAATGAAGACTCAGTATAGGGTAGGGTAACCAAATGGACAGGGTGAGGTCACAAGACCAGGAACTATAAACTCTAGTCGGAATGAACACCTACCTCGACCTCGGGTAAACTCACCACGTCCTTTCTACGGGAATTTTATAGAGAATAAGAACAACGGTAACACAAATTTTAGGAGGTCATTATTAAGAGAGGAAACTCAATTCATAGTTTGAGTTAAAAAATTTGTTTACGGGTAGTAATTATAGAATCACACTCTAGTAAACGGTCTATCTAAAGAAACTATATTCCATAGTCTTTTTAGTGTTTTAAGGATCTACAGATCTGTCCTTTGTCTCCTTATCTCCCTTTAGTCTCCTCCTCCTTCCCTATCTTTCCGCATTTTCCTTGTCCTATATTTTTCATGTCTTTTCCCTTTAATCTTCGTGGTTTCTAATTGAACGGGATTAAACGGTCAAACCGTCTTCACAAGAATAGTATGAGACTGGGACGAGACAGTAAGGACCTTATTTCGACTGAACCTCCGTCAGACGTTACTCGATGCTTCTCGGGTGAGTGTGAAGAGAGTCTGTTCAGTAGGACAGAGACGAAATCAAATGTGGGTCTCACCTGTTTTAGTAAATAAGGAAGTAGAGGTTTTTCTGGGAATCGGGGAATCGGTCACTCGAATCATCTTTCTTTTCATGAAGATTTCGGTTTCCGTACTCGAGTCAGAAGTATACCCGGTCAATTCGTTACACGAGGTACCCCTGAGCCTGTTCTGTCATGCAGACCTAAACGAGTTTGAGTGGGGATTCGTCAGGTTTCACCCGGTGGTCGTAGTAGAAGGATCTGTTTCAAACAAGGTTTTCCTGTGGAAACTATTACCTTAAGGTAGACTCACTTATATATCGGGGATGGAGGGTGGGTCTTAATGGTATATTTACTTCAGTAAGACTAGGGTGATAGTAATAATTGTTTTTCCGTTGTACGACCAATTATTAATGTTAGTCTTACCTACGGAGGAGGGGGTTGTTGTTATTGTTTTGAGAAACTTTCTTACGACTTTTATTAGTCCTAGACGACTCGAACCGTCAAAGGTTGTCAAAAGTAGATCGTTCCACAGGTTCACTTCACGTAACGGTTGTCACGTCCTTTTAAGTAAGGTGTCTTCATGTGACTTTAGGATTTACAGTGGTCATACGAAGGTATCAGAAGAGGGTTACTAACTTTTATGTCGGACATAAAAGAGAAAACGGGTCCATCCGTCGCAAGGTTGTAGGGGATCAGAGATTGGAGTAAAAAGGCACGTTATTAGGTAGTCAACACGATGACTACTTTGTTTGTAGGGTGGCGTGGGGGTCACTGACCACCACAGCTGTAAACAGAGTCGTTACCTATCATAAAGATTTCTTTAAGGCGGGACAACCCTTTAGACTGTTTCGACTTAGACGTAATCTATGGAGAGAGGAGATGAATCCAGTCCGGGTGACTCTCGAGTTAAACAACGGTATTGCATCTTCAAAGAGTCCGACCGGCGTCTCGACGTTGAATCTTGTTTAAATATTGATCTTCGTTTATTGTTCAGATTCCCTTAAACGATGGACAGTGTTTGGTTCAGTCTGAATGACACAATTGAGACGTCAACGACATTTCAAGATTTATCACAAAAGGAAGGGGAAAATTTTACTACTATACCCCACCCTCCACCCTCCCCCCCAAGTACAAACCCTTGCGTACATGTGGGCACCGCCTAAGTACAGTTACATACCGTTTTGGTTATGTCATAACATTTCATTTTATTTCATTTTTAATTTTAATTTTTATTTTTCAACAGAGAATTTTCTGGAACGGTTACGAGTTTAGAGAAATCCTTCTGTTCTTAAACGGTAACCACCCTTTTTATATAAGTTGTTTACAAAGTCGAGACTGGTACAGATTAAATGAAATCCCGTCGTTTCTCCAGTCATAGTAACAAAGAACGAAAGGATAAGTCACTGATTTAGTTGAAAAGTGTAACCTCCATTGTCACGAAGATGTTCGGTAAGGTTGAACAAAAAGATGAACTCCATCCCTTTTAAACTGGTCCAATTAGATTGTGAGTCAGTGTCTGTGACCGTCTGTAATTTTTTGTTGGGTTGGGTCACGTTCGAGATTTTCTGACGGTGACCCTTGTCTTAGTAATCTTTCGTTGCGACCGAGACACCTACTGAACGAAAAAGTCCGAAAGTCAAATGGTTTACGAAAAGTACTCCTTTTTACTTATACTTCTTTGTACTATCGTTTTCCGGAGGATTGTTGTTCCTATTCTATCTGAAGGTGTGCCGTGGTAGTCCCGACCGGACCAAACACTATCGTTTAAGGAAGTTTAAAAAGAATACGAAGATCGACATTTGTGTAGACCGAGGGGACCACCGAGTCACCATTTCTTACCCGGACGTTACGTCCTCTGGGTACAAACTAGGGTCCCAACCTTCTAGGGGACCTTTTCCTTTGCCGTTGGATGAGATCCTAAGCACGAATCTCTTAAGGTACCTGTCTCCTCGGACCGCCCGATGTCAGGTGTCCAAGGGTGTCTCAGTCTGTGCTGTATCTTTGATTTGTTGTTGTTGTATTGTACAGGAGTCAATATTCGTTACCCGAACAATTATCTGACCCTATGAGATACCCGGACCCGGAAAACCAGGAATCTCCAGAGAAAATCTCCAAGCGTCTCTCAGACCCCAAAACAAAGTTGATAAGTCCCCATTGGGCTATAAATCGAAAAGGTTCCTCGAGAAGAACCTTCTATGGTATAATGTATCACGCATAATGTTAAGTACCAATAATTTAAGATATACGTCCTCTTGGACTTCTGAATTTCAGTCGACTTAGCTCAAACCTTTTCTCTTAAGTCATTATTTGACTTATCTAAAACAATCGGGTATTGTCTCTTCCAATCCCCTTCCGTTTTTTACAAAGGACCTCAAATTTCCTGTTTTCCTTCGTCAACTCCAGCCCCATTCTGAAAATGAATTATAAGCGGTTTCTGTTACCAGAAGTCACAAATTTCTCCTGTATAGGTTCTGACCATTCCGTTATAATTTAGAGACCCATCTATTCCTCTATTTCTCGTTATGGATTCGTAAGATTTAGACAAGTTTAGAGAAAGAGTCGGGATGACTTAAAGTGTCCTTCTTTCACCCACTGGGAACTCATGAATCTTTCCCTTCACCGTCAAATTTCTTCGTCATCTCCAAAAACCGCCGAGGAGAAGAATGGTATTGCCTTTTCGTGGAATATCTGACGAAACGTTTTATAGTAAACGATAAATCAGTTCCCACGGTTCTTTTTGACAACCTTAAGAATCATTAATCAAGTTGTTGAACCGAACTTATGTTTTATGATTAAGAGTTCCCTAGGGACATAGTCGAGATCACGGTTTTTTGTGGAGTGAAATTAGAGTTCAGAGTCTCTTAAGGGTTGTCGTTCGACGACTTTGTTGTGGAGAGATGTTTCCGAGACCTTTTTCTTCTACGGGGTCTATAATGGGTTAATTTCACAGAATACTTGCTTGTACGAAGGGATCACCGAGTCACCATTCCTTAGACGGACGTCACGTCCTCTGCTAAGGACCTACCCCTTCTAGGGGACCTCCTCCTTTACCGGTGGGTGAGGTCATAAGAACGGACCTCTTAGGGTAACTGTCTTCTCTGACCGTCCGATGTCAGGTACCCTAGTGTTCTCAGTCTGTGTTAAATCGATGATTTGGTGGTGGTGGTACTTGTCTATAGAGACACACACACGATTCAACGAAGTCAACACAGGCTAAGGAACACTGGGACACCTGACGTCGGACGGTATAAGGAGACAGGTACCCTAAGAGGTTCGTTCTTAAGACCTCACTCATCGGTAAGTGAGGAGGTCCCCTAGAAGGACTGGATCCCTAGTTTGGGCAAAGAATGTAGATGGACGTAACCACCAGTATGACTCATAAAATGTCGAACAAAAGGAAACAAGAGGGTCTGTATACTGTACCTCGTGTGAAAGATGTCGTTACCTCTCTTCTTCTTCTAAATGTACCTTTAACTAGGGTAATGGTCTTGACTTTATAAGTCTTCACCTTTACCGTGACTACTTTGTAACCTTCATGTACTGAAATTTTTACATTCAACCTACAAAAGGGGGATTCGGAAGGGTGAATTTTATAATCTTGTGAACTCAGTTCTATTTTTATCGGACATCGGAGGTAAATTAAATATTCTCTTTCTAAAGGAAAACTTAAGTTTAAAACGGTCGGACCCCGGGACTGTTTAGTACTGTGAGTAATTAACACCGATAAAGTCCTTCAAAAGAATAAAAAACACAGACAAAATATCCCTATGTGACCGTAAATGAAACATCCAGAAGTTTTTACGAAGTAGTTCAGAGTCTAATTTCACTAAGGACTTAAAAGACTTGGTCTCCTTCTTTATCTACTCCATACATTCTTATTATCATCATCGTTTTCGGTATTAAACAACCCCTTATTAATACACAGTCTGAAACACGATTTACAAAATGAGTAAACTAAGAGTGTTACTACTATATCTGTCCATGATAATAACAGGGGTAAAAGTCTACACTTGGTTTTTCATTGAACGGGTCACGATGTGTCAATCTCTTCTCGTCTAACCCTAGAACTTGAGTCTGGAAAGTTTTTGATTTCATATACGAAAATCCAGGTTGTAACATGAAAAGAAAAAAAAATCAAAATCAAAAAAAAAATTTGAAAAATAAAATATAACATCATGTCAACTAATTGTCACAACACATCAAAGTCCACATGTTGTTTCACTAAGTCAATATATATATATGTATATGGATAAGAAAAAGTTTAATAAAAGTGTTAATCCAACAATGTCTTATAACTCGTCTCAAGGAACACGATAATCTCATTCAAGAACAACCAAAAGGTAAAATTTATATCGCCACACATGTACCGTCAGGGTTTGAGGAATTGACAAGGAACGGGGGACCATTTGTATTTAAGTAAGAGATTCAGACTTAGCCAAAGATAAAACTTCTAGTCAAAAAAACATAGTAAAAAAAGCTAAGGAGTACATTCACTACGGTACTATAAAGAGAAAGAGACAAACTAAATGAAGTTAGTCATTTACGAGGTCCAGGTAGGTACACCGACGTTTACCGTAATAAAGTATAAATTACTGACTTATTATAAGGTGACATATACACATGGTGTAAAAGAGGTAGGTGAGTAGACAGTTACCTGTAAATCCAGCGAAGGTACAGAACCGATAACATTTATCACGACGATACTTGTATTCCCACATATGAGAATGTATAGAATATTGTTGAGTACATATATATATCGACTTAGTGGAACGACATGCGGACTTTGATTGTGTTGTAACATTTAGTTGATATGAAGTTATTTTTAATTTTTAATTGAATTCCTAGCGTCGGTAATTGTACCGAACACATGTAAACGAAGGTTTGGTTTCTAAAGACCATTCTCACCACTCGATCTTCTTGTTTTAGTTAGGACGGTTTAGTTTTCGGGGTTCCGGTGAACCCTAGGAACGACGAAAACAGTTTGAAACTGTAAGTGAATAAGATTTTTAAAATTAAGTTGTGATGATATATGTTTTATCTATGGTTGTTCCTATATGACATATCGTGTATCGTGAGAAGACTCATAATATACCGTCGGACTTACCCTTCCTTCAAACCCCCTCTTCCCTATGTACATATATACACCGGCTCAGGGAAGTGACAAGTGGATTTTGATAATGTCGTGACAATTAGTTGATATTGGGTTACGTGTTATATTTTCAAAATTTATTCTTTATTTCTAAAGTCAAGTTGTGATGGTATATATTTTATCTATTGGTTGTTTCTGGATGACGTATCGTGCCTCTTGATATGAGTTATAGAACATTATTGAATTTATATATCGACTTAGTGAAATGACATGTGGACTTTCATTACGTTGTAACATTTAGTAGATATAACGATAACGACCACGTGAGTCAGTACAGGTTGAGAGACACTGGTGTACCTGTCATCGGACGATCCGAGGAGACAGGTACCCTAAAGGGTCCGTTTTTATGATCTCTCCCAACGGTAAAGGAAGAGGTCTCCTAGAAGGACTGGGTCCCTGACTTGGGTGTAGAGAACACAGAGGACATAACCGTCCACCCAAGAAATACTAATTGGTGGTCCCTTCGTGTTTTAGTTGATATTAAGTTATTTTTTTTTAATTTTAATTCCCTGAAGGGGCCACCGAGCCTACCATTTCTTAGACGGACGTTACACCCTTAGGGTCCAAGTTAGGGACCCAACCCTTCTAGGGGACCTCATCCTTTACCGTTGGGTGAGGTCATAAGAACGGACCTCTTAAGGTCCTGACTCCTCAGACCGTCCGATGTCAGGTACCTCAACGTTTCTCTCCCTGTACTGACTCGCCGATTGTGATCACTAGATCACCGATTCCGAGGTACGAGGGTTAAGTTCCCCGGACTCAAGGTAGGAACCAGTCCGTCGATCTAGGGTGTACGGTGATGACTCTGGGTCGTGTCGGTCCATTTATTTATAAAAATTTTTAATTTTTTATAAAGTATACGACCCGACGATTACCTTATTAGATGGGAATTATAGTGATTCCTTTCTTTTTCGTTTCTTCCACTCTTCATGTCACAGTATGTTTAAGAGACTTTCGTGTGGGGATCCAGTCCCATTCTATTGGATCCCGTAGTCCCGTTGTCGAATCACCGGGAACATCCGGATCACCCTCTACCTCCTAATAATGAATTTGTTGTCGGTAGTTATTTCGGGTCCTCTGAGAAGTAAAAGGGTACTATAGGACTGTTATTAATACCATACAACGACAGTCACCTCCTTCCTCACCTTGGAATCGATTCCTACATAACACTGACATCGGTCTTCTTTGTTTACCCAACCCAACCAAAAGAATCACGAATTGACCTTTTGGATTTTACTTTAATACGGTTATCGTGTCTCTCGTGAGATATACGATATTTATGGAGAAAGAAAAAGAAGAGAGAGCGGATCCAAGAAAATGTAAAAAGAGAACGGGTTGAGAGAGGTAGAATTAAGAGTAGATGGGTAAATGGAAAAAGAAAATGAAAAGAATAATATAACCCCCTACTCCACCATACCTCTAGTAAAAATGAAAGGTAATAGGTTCAGAGTACCGACAGTGACCGAGGGTGTCTGTACGATAATCAGAGGAAAACAGGTCTATTCAATGTCTGAGACCAAGGATCTTAAAGATTCTTTTCCTAAAGGGGGTTTCTGTTACGAGACGAGGGTTCCAGATACCGTTCACTTTTCAAACCCTAAAAAAAAAATTATTCGGATTAAACCTACGAAGGGATCACCGAATCTACCATTTCTCAGACGGACGTTACGTTCTGTACGTCCAAGTTAGGGACCCAACCCTCCTAGGGGGTCTCTTCCCTACCGTTGGGTGAGGTCATAAGAACGGACCTTTTAGGGTACCTGTCTCCTAGGACCACGTGGGATTGAGTACTCCAATGTTTTTCAGCCTGTACTGACTCAATTATTGTGTGTGAGTTAAACCTACGTAGACTCCTTGTCTCGTTGAATCTACTTTCCTCTTACTTATTCTATTTTTCGATAATATAGGTTATAGTGTACGACGAAAAATGTCTTTTATTACATTCGGAAACTCAACCCGGTCGGTTGTTACTGTAAGGTGTGACTGTACTGTTCTAAAGAGAAGACTTTTTCAATTTCCGTCCCCGAAGGGACCACAGGTCACCAATTCTGAGACGTGAAGGTGACTTCCCCGTACCCAAGTTAGGGATCAGTCCCTTGGTTCAAAGGTGTACACCACGACGGGGGTCTTTCCAATTTCCATTTCCAGGGATAACAGAGTAAAACCAGTATTAAATAAAAAGTCAATTAAGACGGTCTAACAGATTTATTGTAATTCATAAGTAAAGTACTATCACTTTAACGAAATAGAAGTGCTTTTAAGATAAAAAATATGAGTTCGATGTCTAACAAAATACTCTGTTTAAACACCAGGACTTACTGTTTTGGGGAAATAAGACATGAAGGGAGTGGTGCCATACGTATCAAACATGTACAATTTATACGTCTTGTCAATATATTTATCGGGACTAAAACGATAGTTTCGATCAGTCACATAGGTGGAGTAAGATATGTCAGGGAAAGTCACGTATGGTTCCAGAAATGTCTGAGGTCCCGTTTCCTCGATTCTACTTCTCAAAATTTACTGATCCTCTTTTTTAATGTGTATCGGTATAAAGTTTCTTATTTTTGTCACTTTGGTATTTTGATCTCTCTTTGTTTTCTCTTTCCCTTTTCGGATTAAGTCTCATGTCCCATTTCACAGTTCCGGGTTCTCTGTTTACTAATCCTCTATTCATATGACCTGAAGGGACCACCACGTCACAGATTCTGACGTGTGAGAGTTACGCCCCCGTACTCAAGCTAGGGACCAGTCCCTTGATCTAGGGCGTACAACGTTGATTGTCAAACGTACGGAGTTTCTAGTTTCTAGAGTACACAGTATTGATTCTAGACTACGTCGGTTTATTCATTTAAAAATTTTTTTATATGCAAAATTTTCTCGATCCATATGTTCTGTTGATGAAGGTTGTACTATTTGTCTTTTCTTCCATCACAAGAACTGTTTTTTTTTTTTTTAACGGATTTATATTTGGTAAGACAGTCTGTTTGAGGTTCGTAGATCTTACTTTTCTCATTTTGTCATCATTCCCGGAACATCAGTGTTCAATCTCTGAACTGAAGCTTTGTTTGTTTTTTATTTCTGTACAAACCATGATATATGGAAATTGTCCGTTAGAACTTTTGGTTTTATAATCCAGGACCATGATGAATTGACTAAAGTGGTTAAACCTAAGATCCTCACAAAAAGTCGAACACTAGTTTAAGTCGACCGTTAGGATCAGTATTCGGATTTTATTCCGTCCGTGAGTGTTGTAGGTTCCCCAAGGGGGTACCCAGTTGTCCATTTCTTAGACGGACGTTGCGTTCGTTGTGTCTTGTACATCCAAGTCAGGGACCTAGTCCTTCTAAGGGACCTCCTTCCGTACCGTTGGGCGAGGTCTTAAGGCCGGACTTCTTAGGGTACTGTCTGCTCGGACCACCCGATGTCAGGTACACCAGTGTTTCTCCATCTGTGCTGGGTTCACTGACTCGTACGTGTGTGTTGTGGGTAAATTTTCTTGTGTTTGTATTCAGTGAGTCCCAAGGTCTTCCGGTTTAATTTTGTATGAACCGGGTCACTCTCTGGGTCTTTTACTGCCTGTCGGAAGGACTGAAATTCTCTTTAACTCGTCTCTTCCGACGACAAAGTCACTCGTCTGAATGACAATCTTCCCTCTTCCTCCTTGGTCAACGATTGAGAGGGTTTCCGTGGATGACATACGTACCGTCTCTCGATGAAGTGACCTTCGAGACCCTGACATTAATAATCAGTCTAAACTTTATACCACAAAAGGTCATAGGGTATTAAAGAGTGAGTGAAATAATTAAAGAGACAGATAGGGGTGGGATTTGTTGACAGAAGAGAGTCTTACTTCTTTAATGGTGTTGAAAGAAACTTGTCAGTCACTAAACCCAGGGTCGTCTTTTTGGATAACTTTTGGCTCTGAAAGAATTTTTAAGGTTTTAAGACCTCTAAACACTATTACACTGGTACATAACCTAGTTAGGGTGAGATTATCGTCCATACCGAAAGGGGAGGAGGAGAAGGAGGAGGAGGAGAAGTAGGAGACGAAAGGTTTCAGTCATTGCCCAATTACATTGGTCGTAAGTCTCTGATGTAAAGATCCTTTTGTTTACTATTCGAACATAAAAGAATCTACTTTGACACATACGACTGTCGGTCACTCCTCCTCTAAAAAGTGTCGGTTCAATATTTAGTCTATTTAATTACGACTGTCCGATAATTTATAGGGTAGTTTCCATTGTGGTGGGGTTACACTCGTCACTATCGTTTTTCGATTAGACAGAGAGAAACATGTAGATATAAGTAACGTCAGCCCGATGGTTTGATACCGAGTTTGGTGACACACGGGTTAGGTTCTTGTCTCCTCTCTTCTCGGTTTCATTACGGGATAACAGAGTCCTTCCTAAAAGATACAGTTTACCACCGTAAGAGGAGTCTTCTTTCCTGTCAGTGACGTTAGGGTTAAAGAAACACTGATAAAATCCTTAGTCATATTTTCGTTAACCTACGATGTCCATCTCAATTTCTGAGGTCTAGAGTTAAAGGTCAGTCGGGTGTCTCTCCCGTTTACAAGGACCTGTAGAATAAGACGAATTGATCGTATCTTAAACCGGAGGGAGTAGGACCTGTCGTATCTAATGATATAACGGGTTCTCTCTTCCTAGATTAGTTACGTCCGTAGATAACCGTGAGAAACCGGAATTTTTTTTTTTTTTTTCGTTAACACCAAAGGACCTAACCTGTGATGTTGAAGACGAAGTTGTAGGAAGAGGATTTAATGCAATCACCTCTATTACTACTTTAAACTCATTTCAAACATCAAATCAATTAAAATAACATGGATATTTCCCGAAGGGACCACCGAGTCACCATTTCTTAGACGGACGGTTACGGACGTTATGGTCTCTGTACCCAAGTTAGGGACCCAGTCCTTCTAGGGGACCTCTTCCCGTACCGTTGGGTGGGGTCATAAGAACGAACCCTTTAGGGTACCTGTCTCCTCGGGCCACCCGATGTCAGGTACCCTAGTACTTCTCAGTCTGTACTAAATCACTGATTTGTTGTTGTGTAACATGGTTACGATTAAAGAATCAAAACGAGTAACATGACACCAATATATTTTACAATTGGAATCCCCTTTAACCCACTTTTCTATATGTCTATGAGACATAGTGGAATCGTTGAGAAGATATTTAGATTCTATTAAACATTTATGTTTCAAATTAATTTTTTTTTTTGTAAATTGTGTCTTTTCTCTTCCCTACCCCTTTCTCCTGTCTCCTGTGATATAGTTTAGTCCGTTGGTTTTTATAAATGACTCGTGGCTGGAACTCATTTTAGTAACACCCTCTGTGGTTTCAGAGGACGGGAGTTAAAAATTAAATTGTACGATTATTCCGTTTTGTCATTCACAAACTACGGTTTACTCGTTTCCACAGACACATGTGTCCTTGCCAGTCTAGAGAAAACCTTCTGGAGGAATTTTACAGTCGAGGTCTTGAGACCTTTTCACCAAGTACGTATGGATTTACTCCTGTCACTCTTCTGTGTTAATTTTAGAGATAGGGGGTTACGCTCAGGGGGTTCGTTTCGTCAACGTGGTGTTGAAACACGCATAATGGAATCAAAGTCTCAATGTTCTGAAACTCCTCCTGCCACTTCTGGAAGTGAAAGGATGGTCACTTTTTTTTCCGTAACTTGTTTTGCTCGTCACCCACCAGGGAGTTCACTTCCACCTCTTCTGAGCAGTGTGGTCTGTTCGTCGTTCACTCCTTCTTGAGGGTTAGTTACTGATACACTCAAGACACGTGTTATAAGAACAAATCTCCTTTTTGTTTCTCGGAAGTGTTTAGAGTGATGAAGAGTCTATTTTCAGTGACTTTCCTTTTACCAGTAACAAAATTGTTACTGTTTTATTTTAAATTCTTTGAACCTTATGGATTTTCCGAGTAAGCTTTAGTTAGAACAGTTATAAAGTGCTATTTACTATTACCTTTCCTTATACTTTTTCTTATATATATTTATGTACATATTAACTTAGTAACATTTAGTTGAGATAAAGTTATTTTGTTTCAAAAATTTTTTTTAAATTTAATTCTTTTGGTTTTAGTTAGAACTAGATCAGGTAACTATATAGAGGTTCTAGTCCGAGTCCTTGAATTAATGAGTTGTCCGGGGTTGAGGATATCAAAGTATAAGGAGGGGACGAACCACCTGGAGAAGGGGAGGTTGTGACCAAAGAAGAAGAAAGTCTGACTTTTACCTTATCTTAAGCTGAGGTACAACCTACTCTCTCCAATGACAACATAAATGACGGCAGCTCCGTTGGCGATGACAGCGGCGCAGACACTTGGAAATGATCCAATGATGGGCATAGGTATAACGATGGTTCCTCCCGCCCAATAGACAGCACAGTAGTACGGAACGTTGACCACCCACCGGGCGTACGATCCCTCCCAAATTATCGTTCAGACTCGACCTCACGAATTTAAAGACCGTCGGTTGTATATTGTTTACGTACGATAAGTTACTTAAAGACGGATACTCCGTAAACCGAGGACCATCGGTTATGAGGCCTTAACGAACATCCATTAAGAAGAGAAGTACAAGATTATTTAAAGATGTAGTAGTAGTTACCGGACTAACGACGACTTGTGTGACCCATTCACAAACGATTCTTATAAAGGACGTTGACTTACCTCGTCTAGACGGAGTTCACCTCCTACTACTTTTGAACGTAAAGTAGTCCAAACTCCACATCCTTTCCCGTTTCGTATTTCTAAGAGTTTATAACATAAAATGACCCGACGTAACTCTTTCACCTTTATCCCCGACTACTATTTTACCGGGGTATCGACTACGGATTTTGGTACAGGAAAACACTTATAGGGTCACAAAGTAATAGACTCTCTGGATAACACCTGAATCCATTCGTAGAGAATTCGGTGACCTGTCCGTCACTCAGTGTCGTCCGGTTGTGATTTTATAAGGTTCACGAGTCTGAGTCGTTTCCTCTTTCGATTGGATCGTTTTTACCAGGGTCCGAGAGAAGGACACTTATTCGCGAGTTAAAACCTGTTTAAGTTGTGAAATATAGAAAGTCACAGACCAATGTATTGAAAGGTTCCGTTATTCGGACCTTTTACCCCTGGGTATTTATAGTAAGTGTCTTTGTCCGTAATATCCTGTAATGACTCCACTCCTCAGGTTATCTTACGACAAAAGGAGGTTTTGGTGTTCTTTGGTCGTCATACCGTGCAAGAATTTCCTCCCCATTCCGGATTAAAGAATAGTAGACTATGAGACCCTTACCCTTTTCCCCGTTTTACCTCTCTTCTTCACCAATCTCCCGGTACCATTTGAACCTCAGGGTCGATAAAGATCAAAGTTTTAAGGACAAGACGAGTAGGCAGTGGGCAAGGTCAAAGTGACCGTCCCTCAGGAAAGTGACACACACACGAGTCAACACAGGTTGAGACGTTGAGATACCTGACACCGGGAGGTCCGAGGAGACAGGTGGCCTAAAAGGTCCGGTCTTACGACGTCAAAAAACGGTACGGGAGGAGGTCCCGTAGAGGACGTAACCGTCCACCCAAGAAATGGTGATCGCGGTGGACCCTTCGGGTATCACGGTAGTGACGATTTGAAGTTTCAATAACACAGTACTTTATGGACAGACCGTGAAAGATAAAATTTTCTCATTTTAGAAGTAGACCTACGGACACTCGGTCGTCAGTAAAAGGGGGGAAATTGTCGACTCCTTCGTGTATCTTCGTCTAAACGG
Organism: Capra ibex; assembly: GCA_006410555.1. NCBI lineage: Eukaryota > Metazoa > Chordata > Mammalia > Artiodactyla > Bovidae > Capra > Capra ibex. The sequence continues at coordinate 34,359 of SJYO01025352.1, read as the reverse complement.
GTTCCAACTCAATTCTAATTAGTCAGTAATCAAGTATTAATCGTATGTACGGTATGAATCTAATGGTTAAAAGTGTCCTACTCTCGTATCATTTTGTCTAGACTGTTACGTTGTAGTGATTTTTATAAAATGATAAAATAATTACTAAATCTTCAGTAGACTCTTAAGACCTTATGAAGTTAATAGTATTGTCCGTAATTAAACATCAACTCTATCTTTTTATATTTTCTATATTCTAATTAGACTCCAACATACCTGAAATGTTACAAGAGATAATAAAAATTATTTTGTAACAAAAATTCTAACTGGTTATTAAAATTTAAGGATTCTACAAGATAAGTTACGTTAGATGTAATATATGTGTGTGTGTGTGATACAAGACACCCCCTATGTTTACTTCATCTTCCGTATGAAGAATAACAGGTTCTTTTTATTCTGTACGGTTTATATGTTCGGGTATACGTCTTTGAATATGTGTTAATCGATGTCAACATATACTGTACGATTTACACACACGTCTGTGTGTGTGTGTGTTTTCTTCACGACCTCTCCCACACCTCTTTTCCCTTGTGAGAATGTGACAACCACCCTTACGTTTGACCATGTCGGTGATACCTCTTGTCACACTTCTCAGAAATTTTTTGACCTTTATCTTGACGTTATACTGGGTCGTTAGGGTGACGACCCGTACGTGTGACTCCTTTGGTCTTAACTTTCTCTGTACACATGGGGTCACAGGTAGCGTCGTGACAAATATTATCGGTCCTGTACCTTCGTTGGATCTACAGGTAGTCGTCTACTTACCTATTCTTTCGCCACCATGTATATGTGTTACCTCATAATGAGTCGGTAATTTTTCTTATGTAAACTTAGTCGAGATTACTCCACCTACTTTGACCTCGGATAATATGTCTCACTTCGTTCGGTCTTTCTTTTTGTGGTTATGTCATATGATTGCCTATATATACCTTAAATCTTTCTACCATTGTTATTGGGACATACACTCTGTCGTTTTCTCTGTATCTACATATCTGGTCAGAAAACCTGAGACATCCTCTTCCGTTCCCACCCTACTAAACTCTCCCATCGTAACTTTTAACATATAATAGTATACACCTCGTCTAACGGTCAAGTCCGAATTACGTACTCTGTCCCACGAGTCCCGACCACGTGACCCTACTGGGACCCCCTGCCCTACCCCTCCCTCCACCCTCCCCCCAAGACCTACCCCTTGTGTACACGAAGGTACCGCCTAAGTACAGCTACATACCGTTTTTGGTGATGTTATAACATTTCATTAATCGGAGTATAATTTTATTTAATTAATTAAAAATTTTTCTTCAAAAGTATAGTATACACTCTGGATTCACAAGGATGAGTGTAATAAAATTAAGTCCTTCGTAAAGAACAAGTTTACGTTATGGATCTGAAGCATACAAAGTGTGACTCTATTGAAGTATGACTCTTTTACACCTAGGGGAATTACTTCGTCTAGTGCTTAAAGTTTCCTTTTATGTTCCTGTACGACCTTTTTTCGTACAGGTTTAGTAGAGTATGAATCCCTTTTTGTTTGGTTTTGTCGTTTGTCTGGGTTTATGTATTCGGATGGAGAGTGTATCCGGATTCAGTATAATTTGTCCTTCTTTCATACCATAGTGAGAGGATAGTATCTAAAAACGGGGAACAAGTTCCGTACGTATGTCACCCCCATTGTTTATCTAAGTTCCCTAACCTAGACCATCTGTCTCACGGACTTCGTGATACTTGTCTCCAAACATTGTGACATATCCTTCACCACTGGTTTTGGAAGGGGTTCTTTTTCTTTACGTTCTTTCGTTTTACCAACAGACTCATCTGTAATGTTTATCGAATCTTTTCTTCTGTTCACTTTCCGTTTCCTCTTTCTCTTTCTATGTGGGTAGACTTACGTCTCAAGGTCTCTTATCGTTCCTCTCTATTCTGTTGAAAGAATGTACTTGTTGTGCTTCTTATCCTTTCTGATCTCTAGAGAAAATTTTTTTAATCTCTATAGTTCCCTTGTAAAGTACGTTTCTACCCGTGTTATTTCCCGTCTTTGTCGTTCCTAGATTGTCTTCGTCTTCTATAATTCTTCTCCACCGTCCTTATGTGTCTTGATGTGTTTTTTTTTCCGAATTACTGGGTCTATTGGTACTACCACACCAGTGACTGGATCTCGACCTGTAGGACCTTACACTTCAGTTCAATCGGACTCCTTCGTAAGGATTCTTGTTTAGATCACCTTCACTACCTTGAGGTCAACTGGGTGAATTTTAGAATTTTCTACTACGACAATATCACGACGTGAGTTATACGGTCGTTTAAACCTTTTGAGTCGTTACTGGTGTCCTGACCTTTTCTAGTTAAAAGTAAGGTTAGAGTTTCTTTCCGTTTCGGTTTCTTACAAGTTTTATGACAGGTCAACATGAGTAAAGTGTACGATCGTTCCATTAGGAGTTTTAGGAAATTCGATCCGAAGTTGTCATGTACTTGGTTCTTAAATGTCTATGTGTTTGACATAAATCTTTTCCGTCTCCTTGGTCTCTAGCTTAACAGTTGTAGACAACCTAGTATCTCTTTTGTTCACTTAAATTTTGTGTTTTGTTTGTTTGTTTTTTTTGAGGAAGACGAAGTAACTGATACGATTTCGGTGACTGACACACCTAGTGTTGTTTGACACTTTTCAAAAATTTCTCCACCCTAATAGTCTGGTGGAAGAGACGAAGGACTCTTTGGACATGCGTCTAGTTCTTCGTTGTCAATCTTGATCTGTACCTTGTTACCTGATCAAGTCAGAACTCTTTCCTCATACAGTTCCGACATACAACAGTGGACGAAGAAATTGAAGACACGTCTCATGTAGTACACTTTACGACACGACCAAACTAGTGTTAAACCTTAGTTCTAATAGTCCTCTTTATAGTTGTTGGAGTCTATACGTCTACTGTGGTGGGAATACCGTCTTTCACTTCTCCTTGATTTCTCGGAGAACTACTCTCACTTTCTCCTCTCATTTTTCCGACCGAATTTTGAGTTGTAAGTTCTTTGTTTTTAGTACCGTAACAAGGTTAGTGAAGTACCGTTTATGTACCCCCTTTTCACCTTTGTCACCGTTTAAAATAAAAGAATCCGAGGTTTTGACTTCAGTCAAGTCAAGTTAAGTCAGTGAGTCAGTACAAGTTGAGAAACACTGGGGTACTTAGTGTCGTGAGATCCGGAGGGACAGGTAGTGGTTGAGGACCTCAAGTGAGTTTGAGTACAGGTAGTTCAGCCACTGCGGTAGGTCGGTAGAGTAGGAGACAGCAGGGGAAGAGGAGGACGGGGGTTAGGGAGGGTCGTAGTCCCAGAAAAGGTCAGAAAAGGTTACTCAGTTGAGAAGCGTACTCCACCAGTTTCATAACCTCAAAGTCGAAATCGTAGTCAGGAAGGTTACTTGTGGGTCCTGACTGGAGGAAATCCTACCTGACCCACCTGGAGGAATGTCATGTTCCCTGAGAGTTTTCGGAAAAGGTTGTGGTGTCAAGTTTTCGTAGTTAAGAAACCGTGAGTCGAAAGAAGTGTCAGGTTGAGAGTGTAGGTATGTACTGGTAACCTTTTTGGTATCGGAACTGATCTGCCTGGAAACAACCGTTTCATTACAGAGACGAAAACTTATACGATAGATCCAACCAGTATTGAATGGAAGGTTCCTCATTCGCAGAAAATTAAAGTACCGACGTTAGTGGTAGACGTCACTAAAATCTCGGGTTTTTTATTTCAGACTGTGACAAAGGTGACAAAGGGGTAGATAAAGGGTACTTCACTACCCTGGTCTACGGTACTAGAAGCAAAAGACTTACAACTCAAAATTCGGTTGAAAAAGTGAGAGGAGCAGGTGAAAGTAGGTCTCCGAAAAATCAAGGAGAAGTGAAAGACGGTATTCCCACCACAGTAGACGTATAGACTCCAATAACTATGAAGAGGACCGTTAGAACTAAGGTCGAACAGGAAGAAGGTCGGGTCGTAAAGAGTACTACATGAGACGTATCTTCAATTTATTCGTCTCACTGTCATATGTCGGAACTGCATGAGGAAAAGGATAAACCTTGGTCAGACAACAAGGTACAAGTCAAGATTGACAACGAAGGACTGAACGTATATCCAAAGAGTTCTTCTTCCAGTCCACGAGACCATAAGGGTAGAGAAAGTCTTACAAGGTGTCAACTAACACTAGGTGTGTCAGTTTCCGAAACCGTATCAGTGATTTCGTCTTTATCTACAAAAAGACCTTGAGAGAACGAAAAAGGTACTAGGTCACCTACAACCGTTGAACTAGAGACCAAGGAGACACAAAAGATTTTGGTTGAACTTGTAGACTTTCAAGTGTCAAGTACATAACGACTTGGGATCGAACCTCTTAAAACTCGTAATGAAATGATTGCACACTCTACTCACGTTGACACACCATCAAACTCGTAAGAAACCGTAACGGAAAGAAACTCTAACCTTACTTGTGACTCGAAAAGGTCAGGACACCGGTGACGACTCAAAAAGTTTAAACGACCGTATAACACACGCCATGAAAGTGTCGTAGTAGAAAGTCCTAAACTTTATCGAGTTGACCTTAGGGTAGTGGAGGTGATCGAAACAAGCATCACTACAAAAGATTCCGGGTGAACTGAAGTGTAAGGTCCTACAGACCGACATCCACTCACAAGTGTGGCAGTACTAAAAGACCTAGCACTTCTAGAAAAAACATGTCAAGAAGACACATAAGAACGGTGGAGAAGAATTATAGAAGACGAAGACAATCCAGGTATAGTAAAGACAGGAAATAACTCGGGTAGACACATACTTGACAAGGGAACCATAGAGATTAAAAGAACTTCTCTAGATCAGGAAGGGTAAGACAACAAAAGGAGATAAAGAAACGTAACCAACGACTCCTTCCGAAAGAATAGAGAGGAACGATAAGAAACCTTGAGACGTAAGTTTACCCTTATATAAAGGAAATGAGGAAACGAAAAGTGAAGAGAAGAAAAGTGTCGATAAACATTCCGGAGGAGTCTTTCGGTAAAACGAAAAAACGTAAAAAAAAGGTACCTCTACCAGAACTAGGGACAGAGGACGTGTTACAGTGTTTGAAGACAGGTATTAAGTAGTCCGTGAGATAGATAGTCTAGATCAGGGAATATAGATGAAGAGTGAAGGTGACATATTAGTATTACCTAAACTAAATCCACTATGGACTTACCAGATCACAAAAGGGGATGAAAGAAGTTAAATTCAGACTTAAACCGTTATTCCTCAAGTACTAGACTCGGTGTCAGTCGAGGGTCAGAACACAAACGACTGACATATCTCGAAGAGGTAGAAACCGATCTTTCTTATATTAGTCAGACTAAAACCACAACTGGTAGAGCACTACAGGTAAACATCTCAGAAGAGAACACAACAACCTTCTCCCACAAACGATACTGGTCACTCAAGAGAACCGTTTTGAGATAATCGGAAACGGGACGAAGTAAGACATGAGGTTCCGGTTTAAACGGAGAATGAGGTCCACAAAGAACTGAAGGATGAAAGCGTAAGGTCAGGGGCTATTATTTTTTCTGTAGAAAAAAACCCACAATCAAGATTTTCCAGAACATCCAGAAGTATTTTGGTAAGTTGAAGTCAAAGAAGTCGTAATGACCAACCCCGTATCTGAACCTAATGGCACTATAACTTACCAAACGGAACCTTTGCTTGTCTCTAGTAAGACAACAAAAACTCTAACGTAGGTTCATGACATAAAACCTGAGAAAAGAACTGGTACTACCGATGAGGTAAAGAAGATTCCCTAAGGACGGGTGTCATCATCTATATTACCAGTAGACTCAATTTAAGTGGGTAAGGTCAGGTAAAATCAAGCGACTAAGGATCTTACAGTTGCAAGTGAGAACTTGAAAACTGGTGAAGGTTAAACGGAACTAAGTACCTGGATTGTAAGGTCCAAGGATACGTTATAACGAGAAATGTCGTAGCCTGGAACGAAGATAATGGTCAGTGTAGGTGTTGATCCATAACAAAAACGAAACCGAGGTAGGGAAGTAAGAAAGACCTCAATAGAGAGGTGACTAGAGGTCATCGTATACCCCTTGGATGACTGGACTCCTCAAGGAGAAAGTCATAGGATAGTAAAACGGAAAAGTATGACAAGTACCCCGAGAGTTCCGTTCTTATGACTTCACCAAACGGTAAGGGAAGAGGTCACCTGGTGTAAGACAGTCTGGAGAGGTGGTACTGGGCAGGTAGAACCCACCGGGGTGTGTCGTACCGAATCAAAGTGACTCAATCTGTTCCGACATCAGGCACACTAGTCTAACCGATCAAAAGACACTAATACCAAAGTCACACAGACGGGAGACTACGGGAGAACGTTGTGGATAGTAGAATGAACCCAAAGAGAATGGAACCTGAACCCCACAGAGAAGTGCCGACGAGGTCGCTTCACGTTTTGACTTCAGTATTTCTCAATTTTCTACGAACGAGGAACCGTTTTTTTTTCGATACTGTATGGATCTGTCACATAAATTTTCGTCTCTGTAGTTAAACAGTTGTTTCAAAGTATATCAGTTTCGATACTAAAAAGGTCATCAGTATATACCTACACTCTCGACCTGGTATTTGTTCTGAAAGCTTAACACCACGACCTCTTCTGAGAACTCTGAAGAAACCTGTCGTTCCTCTAGTTTGGTAAGTTAGGATTCCCTTTAGTTGGGACTTATAAACAACCTTCCTGACTACGACTTCGTTCCGAGGTCATGAAACCGGTGGACTACACTTCTCGACTGAGTAACTTTTTGTGGGACTACGACCCTTTCTGACTCCCTTCCTCCTCTTCCCCCACTGTCTCCTACTCTGCCAACCTACCGTAGTGACTAAGTTCTCTGTACTCAAACTCGTTTGAGGTCCTCTACCACTTCCTGTCCCTTCGGACTACACGACGTCAAGTACCCCAATGTTTATCAGTATATACTGACTCGTGGACTTGTTGTTGTTCCGTACTTGTCTATCTGAAGAATGTAGTACGGAACATGAAGTGAGTCTGGTTGGAGTGACTTCAATCTCAACGGAGACAAAGAAGGTGGTGGGAAGGGAGGGTAGTGTTCTTCACTGGAATATAATCAAAATTACATAGGATAGGAGATCAGGTCATCGAATGGTTTATGAAAGTCGAATAGGAGGATTTGGTGAGGAGTTAATGCGAGATCAGGTCCGGTATCCAATAAAGAAGTGTATCGACAATGTTGGAGGAGGGACGAGTTCAAGGGTCCGATGTCTAACTTTACTTTTATTTATGAAAATGTGTTTCACCTAAAAAGTGAATATCTAAAATATTTACGGTAAAGGAAAGGACTTTCAAGTATTATCAATGAATGATGTAATTTCTAACCCGGATTGAACGTAAGTTTATTAGGTGAAGTTTGGTAGAAATTGGTGGTAGAGTGTAGTGAAATAGAAGGGTTATAGGAGGGAAGGGGAAAACGACTAGCGTCCATGTAACCGAAGTACGAGATAAACACGTCAGTAGTGTGAAGGAAATATCTCGAAGGAGAATGATTAACCTTCTATAAAATTTAGGGTAAAAGGAAAATGGATTTGTACTTTGAGGTCAGAAGAGATAAAATAAGATACGGACAAATTCAATTATATAGTAAGTCCCGTGTATGACAAATGTATACTCAAATGGGCCTTTTAAGAAAAAAATTTTTTTGTCGGGTATGGGAGAGGGTAAAAAGAGACAAGTCTTGGGTCATGTTATAGTTTTCGTATATTCACCGGAAACTAAAAATTAACTTTTGTTCTCTCTCTTCTTCCATCTTCTTTTTCTCCTTAAACGTTTTCTGGTGTTGATGTTCCGAGAAGTCTTACAGTTATGTTTTTGAACCGGAACTCAAGACAACTTTAAATCCTACTTTAGAGAATAGAATGAATTTAGGTATAAACGTGAAGAATAGAAAACTGTGTCAGACAAAGATGTTCATACTTCTTAAGCAGATTAGGGTCTTACTAGTTTTCGTAACAACTACCGGGTGTCGAGTTAATAGAGAAAGGAAGTATGTTTACGTCCGATAAACGCAAAAGAAGAGTTAAAAGTTACTAAGGTACGTGTTTTTCCTTTTTTTCCTTTTTTCGTGTAGACGACACTTTAGTATTTCTGATATAGTGGAAAGTCTAAGAAACCCTTAGATTTAAGGTTAGTTCTTCTCAGTCCACTTCGTCTCGATAGGTGACGAGGATGAGTCGTCTCCCGTGATACATAATCACACGAGTCGTGGAAGGACGTGTGGATTTTACCGAGAAACCGTTCTGATCCCCGTTTCCTTTAGATAAAACTCAGAAATATATATTCCGAGTGACAGACGACTCAGGTTTTGACAGTAAACCGAGGATTTCAGATTACGACCTTCGAATGACTCTATTTATACCTGGAAGAGTAAGTGTGACAGTCCTTTACACACATTGATAAAATAAATATGGGAAGTTTTACTAAAGTGAAACCGAAAGAAAAAAACTTCTTCAAAGTAAGGTCCTGAATTAAAACGACTGTTGTACGACAAGGGATTGTTCTTTCTTTTCACCGAGGTATAAATTTTGGTCCATACTTTCATATGTGGTTTTTATAACAAACACCGAGTAAGGTTTTAGGACGAAGATTCAGAAGAGACCATAGAAATTAATTGAACGTACCTTTGATGAATGGGTTCCTGACGTTAAGTCTAATTACCAGTCAAGACTGTAAACATCGAATTACTCACTTATCAGTGAACTTATGAATGACGAAACTATAAACCGAGGGTAAACGGACCGAAGAGACCACCGAGTCTCTCATTTCTTAGACGGACGTCACGTCCTCTGAACCTAAACTAGAGACCCAATCCTTCTTGGGGATCTCTTCTCTTACCGATGGTGAGGTCATAAGAGCGGACCTCTTAAGGTACCTGTCTCCTCTGACCAGCCGGTGTCAGGTACCCTATCATTTTTCAACCTGTGTTGACTCACTGATTGTGTGTGTGTGTGTGTGTGTGTGAGGGTACACGGATAAAAAAGAAAATTAGTGAATAAACTGTGACCCTGGATAACGGGAACGATTTTTCCGACTCTTTCTCTTTTCGTGTAATTTGGTTCCCTTTTGTCGGTTTAGTTTTATTTAGGGAGTTGGATTTGTTCATTTGTTTATTTTTAGTCGCTCAGGTATCACGACTCTACTCGAGATTGTCACTATACTTATATAATAAATATAGATAGGAAGGGGCGACAACGATAGTAAACGGTAAGACTTAAAAGGTGACTGTCGTCATAAAGACAACCAGAATGTCTCTACAACCGATGACTTTATGTCAAGTCCGAGTATGGGTGTCGTCAGCAGTCACCCGGTTCTCATTCTGTAAACGGTTTCAATTCCCTAAATCCCAGGTCCGGGATCGATACCAACTCAACGACTTCATCTGTCATTTTTCGTCGTTACACCGATCGATGTTTATTTTGTGTCCCTAAACTCGAACAAATAAAACGTTTCCCCGGGTACACCGCACGACTGGTTTTTAAGTGACACAGATGACTTTAGATAGGGAACCCCGTCCCAACGGAGAAGTGTCGTTACAACGAGATCGAGACACACAGACAGACTGCATGGTGACACTAAATTTAGGGGTACAAGGGTGATTATCGAAAGCTACAAAACCAATACGATTTAGTTCCCGAAGGAACTATCGAGTCAACCATTTCTTAGACGGACGTAGACAGAGGCGTTACGTTCTCTGGGGCCAGGTTAAGGACCCAACCCTTCTAGGGGACCTCTTCCCTATCAGATGGGTGCGGTCATAAGAACCCAAAGGGAACACCGAGTCGACCATTTTCTTAGGTGGGGATTACGTCCTCTGGACCCAAGCTAAGGGTCCCAACCCTTCTAGAGGACCTCTTCCCTTTCCGACGGGTGAGGTCATAAGACGACCTCTTAAGACGACCTGATATGTCAGGTGCCCCAGTGTCTCAGTCTGTGTTGACTCACTGAAAGTGAGTGAAATACGATTTAGTGTAAGAGAAGTTTAGTCTTATCAAACGGAAACTAGAAAATGTAAAGGACAAGGACGTCTGATGAAGGGAGAAACTCTCACAGAGACATAGTCCCGGACAGTCAAATCCCATTGACAATCTCGTTATACTAATTGGGTCATAATACTTCTTGGGTCATAAAGTGAGACGATCTGTCCCATCGTACCGTCTATCCAATAGAAGAAACAAGAGATCAGTAAGTGTTATATAAACCGTACTATTCTAGATACGGAAGACTTGTCAATCCTTCCATATTCTGTCTAAAAAAAGTCTTCCTAAGTCCTCTCGTTGTCAAAAGGTGTACGAGAAAGTTTACGGTTGTCACTGTCAAAAAAGTCTTAATTTGATGGTCAAAACGACTCTATGGTGTTTTGGAACTAAAGGTCTTCTATAAACAGTAAACAGAGAAAGTTTAGTTTAAGTCAACGTGTATTGTCTTTTAAGGTTTTGCTGTATTGAAAATTTTCCATCTCCCGAAGGTTCCACCACGATCACCATTTCTTGGGTGGACGGTTACGTCCTTTACTCTACTACCAAGTTAGGGACCAAACCCTTCTAGGGGACCTCCTCCCGTACCGTTGGGTGAGGTCATAAGAACGGACCTCTTAGGGTACCTGTCTCCTCGGACCGCCCGACGTCAGGTGTCCCACTGTTTCTGTACTGGCTTCACTGAATCGTGTCGTGGGTCGTGTTTGTTCCGTCTTCCTCCATTAGGCGTATCAGGTCAGTTGACATGGATTGAAAGACGAGGTGGTAGGAGTCATATACCAAAGATAGGAGTTCCTATCGACTACTAATGGTGATTGAGGTCAAGATCAGTAGTACAAATGTAAGATCTAACCGTAGTGTTTCTTCGACCAGTCCTGTTTTCACTTTCAGAGAGTCAGTACAGGTTAAGAAACGCTGGAGTTCCTGATAAGTCAGTCGTTTTTATTCTGTCCCTCGACTGATACCGAGTCTAGTACTTGAAGAATAACGATTTAAGTCTGAATTTAACTTCGGAATTTAACTTTTTTAATCCCTTGTGGTGATCTGGTCATCTTCACTCTTTATCTAAATTCCCTGATCTAGACTATCTGTACCACGGACTACTTGATACCTACCTCCAAGTACTGTAACATGTCCTCTGTCCCTAGTTCTCGTAGGGGTTCTTTTTCTTTACGTTTTTTCATTTTACCGACAGACTTCTCCGTAATGTTTATCGACTCTTTTCTTCTCTTCACTTTTCGTTTCCTCTTTTCCTTTCTATGTGGGTAAACTTACGTCTCAAGGTTTCTTATCGTTCCTCTCTATTTTTTCGAAAGGAGTCACTAGTCACGTTTCTTTATCTCCTTTTGTTGTTTTACCCTTTCTGATCTCTAGAGAAGTTCTTTTAATCTCTACGGTTCCCTTGTAAAGTACGTTTCTATCCGAACTATTTCCTGTCTTTACTATACCTGGATTGTCTTCGTCTTCTATAATTCTTCTCCACCGTTCTTATGTGTCTTCTTGACATGTTTTTTCTAGAAGTACTGGGTCTATTAGTACTACCACACTAGTGAGTGGATCTCGGTCTGTGGGACCTTACACTTCAGTTCATCCGGAATCCTTTGTAGTGAAACTTGTTTCGGTTACCTCCACTACCTTAAGGTCACCTCGATAAAGTTTAGGACTTTCTACTACGACAGTTTCACGACGTGAGTTATTCGGTCGTTTAAACCTTTTGTCGTCACCGGTCTCCTGACCTTTTCCAGTCAAAAGTAAGGTTAGGGATTCATTCCGTTACGGTTTCTTACGAGTTCGATGATATGTTAACGTGAGTAGAGTGTACGATCATTTCATTACGAGTTTCAAGAGGTTCGGTCCGAAGTCGTTATGTAATTGTCATTTAAAAGTCTACAAGGTCGACGAGAATCTTTTCCCTTATCTTGGTCTCTAGTTTAACGGTTGTAGACGACCTAGTACCTTTTTCGTTCTCTCAAGGTCTTTTTGTAGATAAAGACGAAATAACTGATACGGTTTCGGAACTGACACACCTAGTGTTATTTGACACCTTTTAAGACTTTCTCTATCCTTATGGTCTGGTGGACTGGACGGAGAACTCTTTAGACATACGTCCAGTCCTTCGTTGTCAATCTTGACCTACCTTGTTTTTGTGACCAAGGTTTATCCTTTTCCTCATGTAGTTCCGAATATAACAGTAGGACGAATAAATTGAAAATACGTCTCATGTAGTACTCTTTGCGACCCGACCTTCTTCGTGTTCGACCTTAGCTAACGGTCCTCTTTATAGTCATTGGAGTCTATACGTCTACTGTGGTAGGAATACCGTGTTTAACTTCTTCTTGATTTCTTGGAGAATTACTTTCACTTTCTCCTCTCGATTTTTCAACCGAATTTTGAGTTGTAAGTTTTTTGATTCTAGTACCGTAGGTCAGGGTAGCGAAGTATCGTTTATCTGCCCCTTTGTCCCTGTCTTAAATAAAAGAACCCGAGGTTTTATTGACGTCTACCACTGACGTCGGTACTTTAATTCTGTGCGAATGAGGAACCTTCCTTTCAATACTGGTTGGCTCTGTCGTATAATTTTTCGTCTCTGTAATGAAACGGTTGTTTCCAGGTAGATTAGTTCCGATACCAAAAAGGTCACCAGTACATACCTACACTCTCAACCTGATATTTCTTCCGACTCACGGTTCCTTAACTATGAAGACTTGACACCACAACCTCTTCTGAGAACTCTCAGGGAACCTGACGTTCCTCTGGGTTGGTCAGAAAAACTTTCCTCTAGTCAGGACCCACAAGAAACCTTTGAGGTCATGAAACCGGTGGAGTACGCTTCTCAACTGAGTAACCTTTTCTGAGACTACGACCCTCCCTAATCCCCGTCCTCCTCTTCCTCTACTGTCCCACTCTACCGACCTACCGTAGTCACTGAGTTACCTGTACTTAAACTCACTTGAAGTCCTCAACCACTACGTATCCCTTCGGACCGTACGACGCTAAGTACCCCAGCGTTTCTCAGTTTGTGCTGTCTCAGACTTGACTGACCTGGATGTCAGATACCTTAAGAGGTCCGGTCTTATAACCTAACCCATCGGCAAGGGAAGGGTTGGGTCCCTAACTTGGGCCCAGAGGACGTAACGTCCGCCTAAGAAATTGTCGACTTAGTGGTTCCTTCGGGTTCTTATGACCTCACTCATCGAATAGGGAAGAGGTCGTCTAGAAGGGTTGGGTCCTTAACTTGGTCCCACAGGACGTAACGTCCACCTCGATGGTCCCTTCGGTCCAGTCCTGTTTTCCGGTGGGAGAAGAGAGTCCCTCTGAAACCACCAAATGTACAACAGTCGGACTTGAATCGGAGTACCGGTTTAAATCGAAGTTTCCTCTGACCATTATCAGAAACAAGACCCGTGTGTTAGTGTGGTTTACTTTAGTACTAAGACGATGACTCTTTCTTTACTCTTTGACCCCCTCCGTCAATAGTTATAACCGGTGTGTAGTATTATACAACGTTCCAGATCTTAGGGACAACAATTTCAGTAGGGAAAACATAATTCAATGAGGGAGAGTTTTAAAGACAATTTACGTTTATAATGAACCTTCACCATTTTGTAATTGTTCAAGTCAAGTCAAGTCAAGTCAGTGAGTCAGCACAGGCTGAGAAACGCTGGGGTACTTAGCGTCGTGAGGTCCGGAGGGACAGGTAGTGGTTGAGGGAGTCTGAGTGCAGGTAGCTCAGTCACTACGGTAGGTCGGTAGAGTAGGATACAGTAGGGGAAGAGGAGGACGGGGGTTAGGGAGGGTCGTAGTGTCAGAAAAGGTTACTCAGTTGAGAAGCGTACTCCACCAGTTTCATGACCTCGAAGTCGAAATCGTAGTAAGGAAGGTTTCTTTAGGGTCCCAACTAGAGGAAGTCTTACCTGACCAACCTAGAGGAACGTCAGGTTCCCTGGGAGTTCTCAGAAGAGGTTGTGGTGTCAAGTTTGAGTAGTTAAGAAACCGTGAGACGGAAGGAGTGTCAGGTTGAGAGTGTAGGTATGTACTGGTGTCCTTTTTGTATCGGAACTGATCTGCCTGGAATCAACCGTTTCATTACAGAGACGAAAACTTATATGATAGATCCAACCAGTATTGAAAAGAAGGTTCCTCATTCGTAGAAAATTAAAGTACCAACGTCAGTGGTAGACGTCACTAAAACCTCGGGTTTTTTTTATTTCAGACTGTGACAGAGATGACAAAGGGGTAGATAAAGGGTACTTCACTACCCTGGCCTACGGTACTAGAAGCAAAAGACTTTCAACTCAAAATTCGGTTGAAAAAGTGAGAGGAGAAAGTGAAAGTAGTTCTCCGAAAAATCGACGAGAAGTGAAAGACGGTATTCCCACCACAGTAGACGTATAGACTCCAATAATTATAAAGAGGGTCGTTAGAACTAAGGTCGAACACAAAGAAGGTCAGGTCGCAAAGAGTACTACATGAGACGTATTTTCAATTTATTCGTCCCACTGTTATATGTCGGAACTGCGTGAGGAAAAGGATAAACCTTGGTCAGACAGCAAGGTACAAGTCAAGATTGACAACGAAGAACTGGACGTATGTTTACTTCCACGTAAAGGCATACCAGTGTTCAGACACTCTAATGAAGAAACTGCTTGCACCGGTATTCATTTTTCTTGGTTTTTGTAATTACCTCTTTGTTTACTTATCCAATTTCCTTTCGTAGGTGTCCTGTGACACCCCAGTTCCGTGGTATCCGACTTTCCGACTCCAATTCCTCTATCGGTTTTGGTTAAAACGAATGAAGTATTAAAACGACTCCTGATCGGGGTGCATAGAACCTCTTCCGTTACCGTGGGTCAAGGTCATGAGAACGGACCGTTTAGGGTACCTACCTCCTCGGACCACCCGACGTCAGGTACCCCAGCGACTCCCAGTCTGTGCTGATTCGCTGAAGTGAAAGTGAAAAGTGAAAGTACGTAACCTCTTCCTTTACCGTTGGGTGAGGTCACAAGAACGGACCTCTTAGGGTCCCTACCCCCTCGGACCACCCGACGACAGGTACCCCAGCGTACCTCAACCTGTGCTGACTTCACTGAATCGTTGGGGTGTATACATTTAACGATGTTACCTTATGTCAACGACATCGGACATCTAATATATGTTTCTGTCATACAGTGTTTCGTTTATTAAAATAAATGATAATAGTGAACGTTCTAAAAATAAGCAAAAAGTAAAAATGGTCTCTTCCCCACCCCCTCATCATGATCTTCTAAATCTTGACCAACCCTTTTTCTGTCTTCTTTTGACGAAAGTTTGTCGACATCAAAAATAAAACCTTATTTTTATCTCGTGATAAAACTTCTTTTCGTTAGCCCTGCCCTAAAAAAGAAAAGTTTTTAGAAGTAGTCAAAAATCTTATTCTGGAAATATTTTTACTTATAAAAAGTAGTTTCTTCAAAACGAAACTGTCAGTTTAACTGATCTCTTTCAAGTATAAGATGTAATACTCCTTAGTTTTACACAGACATCTCGTCTCATTTAAAGTACTGTGTAGTATGTGTCTCGTCTACACTCCCAGATTTAGGTCTTTTTTCGTTTAAAATAAAAAGACAGTGGGTCCCTTTAAAGGGAAAAGGAATTCGATCGACTATTAGGTGTGAATAAAAAGACCTAGAAGTCAAAAAACGGGGTAGTTACCTAGGGTAGGTAGTCGGGTTACTTATGTCGAAACCTCTATATTTTCCGATATTTGTTAAATATCTGGGTAGGGTCTTCGTATTCGGAAAGATAAGTCTCTTTGATGCTACTGATAAATCCGGTGGTCTCTTTTTTTATTTCCTTTTTTAAATAATTAAACTTTGAATAAGTGTCAGAAGTTCGGTTGGTTGTGTTTGACTAAGGGATGTCGTGTAAGTAACACCCGTAAGTTATTTATAATTGGTTGTAAGGGACCACAAAGGGACCACAATATAAATCGTTGGAGTTCTTACTTCGGGTGAAGTTCAGAATTCTCTAAAAAGTGTCGCTAAGATGAACAGAACTAAAAGTCAGGTTAAAAAAGAGATTTCGAACAAAAGGATCATAGATGTAAAATAATTACTTACTTAGGAAGGAAAACTTAAATACTCTTCAACATGTCTTACATCTTTTTTTTCCACAAGTAAACTCCCAAAACGATAGTACTAGAGTCTATAAAACTAAACCCCCCTAATCCTCCTCCCCTCCTTTTCGACTAGACACAACATCAAAAAAGGGTTTCGGGGCTTTGAACAGTAAGGTCAAAGAAAAATTCACTATTAATTTGCCAGACATCCTCGACTCTTTTTTTGTGGACCTTGGTTTCTTTTAATTTTAAATAGAAAGTAGTTCGAAAGTTCATAAGGGGTTGGGGGTCGATTGATTAAGGTGTACGGTTTCGTACAATAAAAGTTTTTATCTTCTTAAGTTGTAGAGTATTAAAAAGAATGTGTAAAGAGACGCAAAGTATGGGATAAAGTTCCACGAGTCAACCTTGTGTACAATGAGTACTTTTCTTCCCTAGACAAAGTCAAATATCTTACCGTACAACTCCTCTCGTGTAAAAAGGCTATACTTTCAAAAGTAAAATTTTCAAAGTAAGACACAGTAAAAACTTTTGATTTGTTAAGGTGGCTCTCCCAGTGTAAGGATGGGATGTGTCTTTACCGGGAACAGAGCATAATAGGTGGGGGGTCCTTTTCTAAAGGTATGTTTTTATCTCTTCTTCGGTAGAGTCTGAAGAAAAATTATTGTTTGGACTCTAGTTATCTGACTGACACGAGGGATGACCATTTTACCTCTCGATGTCGGTCGTCAGTCTTAAAATAAACTGTTTTCGGAAGATCTTGATCCTTAATTTTAAAACAAATAGTACGGACCTTTGTCATTTAGAACCGTGGACTCAAGGTTTTAATGTAGTTTCTAATAAGTGACCGGACTTTCGTCTTCGTTCACTTCCGTCTCTTCGACGACCCAGTCCGTGCTACACCCAGACTCATAATCACGCAAACTAAGTAACAGTCACGATGAGCGACGAATGACACAGAAACGGTTTGGTAGAGACTTGTGTCCGACTGGGCTCCCAAGAGTGTGAGATCGGACGTAGTCTCAGAAGACCTGATGGACAACCTTTACCTATCAGAACCAAGGTTCCTGGTCTTTAAGACTAAGAAGTCCAAACCTTACTTCGAGATCTTAGACAGAAAATAGTTAAGAAGGGATGGAGCCACTAATACTACTTTCATCTAAAAATTATTGTAACTGTATCAGAAATGTTTCGTGGGACCATCATACTTATTAATGACAGAACAAACAGTCGTTGTGGTAGAGGGATTGGTACTAGAGGGATGACCCTAACGTCGTCTCAAAGACCAAAGGAACGAGGGTATGTATGGTCGAGAGACGGAGATGAACGAAAGAACCGAGGACGATTTACGGTCACGTTTCCTCTCTTAAAATAATATTATTGTTATTATCGATTATAAATAAGTCACACAAGATAGACGGGTCAAGATTCACGAAAAGAGCATCATCCATTAAGTTAGGAGTATAATTCGGACACGTACTTCCTCCTTGATAATAAAAATAAAATGTTTACTTCTTTGACTCTGTGACGGGTTCCAGTGTCTGACTCACTGACTCGGTCCTATACTTCCGTCCGTCAGACCGAGGTTTCGGGTACGTGAATTGGTGATACAATATGATGACAGATGTATAGTTTCCCTTTCATGATCGAAAAAAAAAAAAGAAACACTAAGATACTAAAAATAGAATGAGTAATTCCGTATTTTCATGTTTTAATAACACTCTTCTTTTTTTCTAAATTTCATATCGGGAAATAGTCTCCGAAGTAACTAGTTCAAGTTAAAGGGACTTATCATACACTAGTATCATTTTGGGTGGTATTACGAAAATATTACGAAGGTATAAGGGACGATTAAGTACCGGAGTGAATTCTCTAAGCTTTTGACTCTGTAATTCGTTTAAAAGGTTCCAGTGGTGTCCCAATTACCATCGTCGTATCACTTCGGACGAGTAGATGGGAAAATGGGGATTATGGACGTACGAGGGTTGAGTCGAAGAGATGTATGACCGGACTAAACTCATCATGTTATAGGTATCAGACCCTTACCGGTACATACTTTCTACGTTTTCTTATTCGACACATAATTGTCTTGAACCGTACCGAAAACCTTTGGTACGATTACGAGTTTTTTGTTGTTTACATTAACTTCTGTAATCGGATTTGTTCCCTCTACAAAAGGAATATCAACAGTATTATTTAGAGAGACTTGAAATGGACTGTAAATCCATATAGTCCGAAAGTCAACATCTGGAAACTAACAAAAAGGGGACAGAAAAATTGGAGTGAAATTTTGTAGTGTTAAAGGAGGAGATCTGAAGAGAGTGTGCTATGAAAATTTCGTCGGTCCTGTATTGTCATAAGAAAAGTATAGGAGATGTTTTTTTGACACTCGGGTTTTGTGCTCGTTAAGAAAGATCAACGTTGACACTTCCTTCTTCTAGTGGTCAACGATCGAATTTGCATGCGTTCGTCGATATTCAACATCAGTCTCGAATGGTCACGGAGTATCGTTAATTGTTCTCCCTCGACGTAAGTAGTAGGACTCAGAAATACGGTTTATGGTTCCACATCTTGAAGTCAGAGAGGTTGTTAGTGTTACTTGGAATTATCACACCTCAATGAGTTTAGGTACTTTGCTACCGTTTTCGTCCAAAACTAACTACCGAAATAGGGGTCTGTCGAAAACGTTTCGTGACCTTTTTGGTGGAATCATTATTTCGTATAAGACACTACGAGGGTTTAGATGTTAAAGAAAAAGGAGAGAAGAACGAAAGTTTGGGACACACACTCCATTCGTCTATCAGTCGAAACATGATTCGACGTATTAGTATAAATATCGTAATTTCGGTTAATCTTTATTTATTCACTTAATTAATTTATTCAGTGGTAAAAGACTTGATAACTTAATCGTTTTTAATTCTTAGAGTCATAACCGTTCATATACACTTTTTCCGTGAAACTATATCATCATCTCTATCATATTAATCATATCGATAAAACTCCCGTTAAACCATTATAGTTACTTTTAATCTTGGAGTGGATGAGAAACTGATGGATGAGGAATTAACCCTTAAATTTGACTTCTATCTCTTAATATTATATTAACGTTATATAGTAAGTTTTTCCATAAACAACGTAATCAACATGACCCCTTTTTTGAATTACCAGGTTTACTATCCCGGACCAATGTATTTATACAGGGTAGGGATGAGACCTTTTTATGTCTTCTAGACATACTAGACTATGTCTTTTTAGTTCTCCATAACGATTTACCTCTTTTTATTTATTCCTCTTCGAACTTATTACTTCATTATCAATTGGTACACCCTGAAGATCTTATAGTCTCACTTCCGAAGATATTTAGGTAAGAATGTATTTTCGTTGTTTTTATGACCGTTTTAATATTTTAGTTGAAAAAGTCTTTAGACTTTTAATGAGTTTCCGGACTTCGTTAGACTCTCCGTAAATTAGTTCCTTTTCCCAAGTTGAGGATATTTTTTGTGAAATACAGTAAAATAAAAAAAATGAAAATAAATAAAATTAACCTCCGATTAATGAAATATTATAACATCACCAAAAACGGTATGTAACTATACTTAGTCGGTACCCATATGTACACAAGGGGTAGGACTTGAGGGAGGGTGGAGGGAGGGGTAGGGTAGGGAGTCCCAGTAGGGTCACGTGGTCGGGACTCATGGGACAGAGTACGTAGCTTGAACCTGACCACTAGATAAAGTGTATACTATTATACGTACTAAGTTACGATAAGAGAGTTTAGTAGGGTGGGAGCGGAAGAGGGTGTCTCAGATTTTCAGACAAGAAATGTAGACACAGAGGAAACGACAGAGCTTATATCCCAATAGTAATGGTAGAAAGATTTAAGGAAGATATACGTAATCATATGACATAACCACAAAAAGAAAGACCGAATGAAACATATTATCCGAGGTCAAAGTAGGGAGAGTAATCTTAACTAAGTTTACATAAGAAGAATTACCGACTCATTATAAGGTAACACATATACATGGTGTCGAAAGAATAGGTAAGTAGACGACTACCTGTATATCTAACGAAGGTATAGGATCGATAATATTTATCACGACGTTACTTGTAACCCCATGTACACAGAGAAAGTTAAGACCAAAGGAGCCACACATAGGGGTCGTCACCCTAACGACTCAGTATACCGTCAAGACCGTAAAATTTGAACTGGATGAGGGTACAGGGAGAGGCACCAAGGTGTCGTCGGAACTTTTTGGCGTTTGAGTGTTGGTAACATCGTCATTTCTTTTGTCGTTGTCGTAATGACGGTGTTCTCCCTCGTTTGAGTTCACTTCACTTCACTTCAGCGAGTCAGGACGGACTAAGAAACACTGGGGTACCTGACATCGGATGGTCCGAGGAGGTGGGCACCCTAAAAGGTCCGTTCTCATGAACGGACCTTTCTCATGACCTCACCCAACGGTAAAGGAAGAGGTCCCCTAGAAGGGCTGGGTCCCTCTCTTGGGCCAGAGGGTGTAACGTCCGTCTACGAAATGTTTTTTAGGGTAAGGGTCCTGTAACAGTAATAAATTGGACAAAGTGTTGAGAGACTTTTCGAGGTAAGTATCTCAAAAGTAATAAACTGGGATGAGTCTCGAACTAGGTGTTCTGTTCAGAATAAACGTTTCGTAAATGCCTTACGTTAGTCGTCGTTAACCAATTATAGTATTGACGGACTCTATTTTCAAACCTATTGGTTCTCGGATCGGTTTTTGCAAATTTTTTTTTTTTTCTATATCTATTTTCTTCAGTCGCGAGGTGTTGTCCCCAAACATTTTTTTTTTTTTTTAATTAATTCTTTTTAGATCCCTTCAGATACAGGTATCACCGGAAATTTCTCAAAACCGTATTAGGACTCTCAGATGTTCCGAGGCACACACGTCGTGACACGTGTACGGATCCTTTCTGGTCGCTCCTGTGGCCTTAGAGTAGAGACCGACTAGAATTCCGAGACACGTTCGGTCTTCACGTCCGATTCCGTCTGACTCAAAAACATTTGACGGACGGACTC
Organism: Capra ibex; assembly: GCA_006410555.1. Lineage (NCBI taxonomy): Eukaryota > Metazoa > Chordata > Mammalia > Artiodactyla > Bovidae > Capra > Capra ibex. The sequence continues at coordinate 13,123 of SJYO01025352.1, read as the reverse complement.
ACGACTTTCGTACGGGGTCGGTCATGACTAGGGGTACGGGTGGGACGGGATTGTCCTTTTCCCACCTGTTTAATAACCAAAGTCTGTGATTTCCTTTATAGACTACTTATAAATCATCTCTGAACGTGCCTATGTGTGATCTCTGTATGTTATCGTCATCAGGTCTTTTCAGTGATTTGTTTTCTCGTCGTTTTTGTTTGGCTGGCTCTGAACGGACCGGTAGGTCACCAATTCTGAAGTGGAAGGTTACGTCTCCTACGTCCAAACTAGGACCAGTCCTTTGATTCTAGAGTGTACGGAACACCGGTTTTCTGGTTTTGTATTTTGTCTTCGTTATAACATTGTTTAAGTTAAACAACAAGTCAGAGAGTCACCACAGACTGACGCTGGGTGTCAACGTACCTGACGTCGTGGTGTCCGAAGGGACAGGTAGTGGTAGAGGGCCTCAAACGAGTTTGAGTACAGGTAACTCAGTTACTACGGTAGGTTGGTAGAGTAGGAGACAGTAGGGGAAGAGGACGGAAGTCAGAAATGGTCGTAATCCCAGAAAAGATTACTTAGCTTAGAAGTGTAGTCCACCGGTTTCATAACCTCGAAGTCGAAGTCGTAGTCAGGAAAGTTATTTATAAGTTCTAAATAAAGGAAATCCTAACTGACCAAACTAGAGGAACTTTTAAGTTATTTCTGAAATTTTACCAGGTGTAGTTTTTTTAGAAATTTTAATTTTTTTTTGACTGATTATTTTGTCGTTGTTGGTTTTTTAGGACTCCTCCGTCTCCTACACTAGACCTCATCGGTTTAATATAATCGATTTTACAGGTCAAAAATTGTTTTTAATATTCTGAGTATTTCCTTGTTCTTTTATACTGGGTATATACCCCCGTTGTCAGTTATCTTTGAGAGGGATTCCTTTGAGTCTGTAACCTGAAGTTTATTCGAAAATATATATATATAAGTTTCTTGATTCTCTTTTATACGTACTTATCTATTAATTTCTTTTCGTTTTGTGCTACGAAGTAGTTTATATTTTATAGTTACTTTGTTCTTTAAGGAAAATTTTTAGGTTTATCTTTAAGACCTCAACTTTTCATGTTATTGTCTTACTTTTTAAGTGATCTTCACAAGTAGTCGTCTAAATTCGACTGTCCTTTTTCTTAGTCTCTTGGGTTTCTATCCAGTTAATTCTGATAGGTCAGACCCCGAAGGGACCACCACGTTACTAATTCTGAAGTGGAAGGTTACGTCTCCCAAACCCAAGTTAGGGACCAACCCCTCGATTTAAGTGTCAGTTTTATAGTTTTGTATTTTGTCTTCGTTACAACATTGTTTAAGTCATTTCTGAAATTTTTACTAGTTGTATTTTTTTTTTTTTTTCTAATAGGTCAGATTCATTGTTTCATTTTTCTTACTTCTTTTTACTTGTCTCGGAGTGTCTGAACACTCTTTGGTAGTTCGTATGGTTGTCTGTGTATTACCCTCAAGGTCCTCTTCTCCCCAGTCTCTTCCTCCGTCTTTTTTAAAAATTTCTTTATTACCGGTCTTTGAGGGGGTTTAAGTTACTTTTAGAACTTACATGTGTAGGTCATTAGAGTTGTTTTAAATTCTATTTGGATTTTACTATATATGAGTCTGTATAGTATCAGTTAGAAAACTTTCTCTTTCTCTCTAAAAACTTTTGTCGTTCTCCCTTCGCTGAGTAGTACATGTTCCCTAGGAGTTATTCTAATTGTTACCTAAAGAATAATCTTTGATACCTTCGGTCTTACGTCTCCCTACTGTATCAGTTGTTCAACTTTCCTTTTATGACAGTTGGTTTTAGAGATATAAACTGTTTCGATAAGAAATCTTTACTTTCTTTTTAATTCTGTAAAGGCATATTTGTTTTCGACTTAAAAATGGTGGAGTCTGTAGTGTATGTTCTTTATTATTTCCCTTAGGAAGTCAGATTTTACTTTCATAATCCGTCACTAAGTTTCGGTGTGTTTATTTACGTCTAGTAAATTTTTCCATTGATACATCCATTTATATTTTCTATCATGTTTACATAAAAAACCATTAAAAACAGGAGAGGATGGAATAAATTTTATGTTAACGTATTCCCTCATTAATATTTTGTTACAACTCCCTTTAAGTGACTACCTGGTCACCAACCTTGAGTTCCAAGGGAACGTCCTTCGTGTCCAAGTTAGGAACTACCCCCTTGATTCTGGGTACAACACACCCTGTCGGTTTATTTATTTATCAACTTTTTTTGTATTAAGAGTTGAAATTTTCTTGTCACAACCACCTGATTTGCACACATTTCTTCGTTAAAGATACTACTATTATTGAGTTTCCTTACCTCTTCCTCACCTTTATGTAACCTGTTTCAAAGACATATCGAAACTTTAATCCAATCAAAATTAGACTTGATCTAACGAAATTATATAATCAACATTAGGACTCTAGATGGTGATTCTTTTATTGAACTTTCTACATATCGTTTTCTTTGTTACTTCATTAAATTTACAGTGTGATCTTTTATAAGTAAATAATGTTTTCTTCCTTCGTTATCATGTTTTTCGTTTCCATGTTTTTCTGTACTGTATGTCATTTGTTAATCGTTTTACTGTCTTCAATCGGGGAAGAATAGTCATTACTTTGTTTTACTTGACTTGAAGGTTAATTTTATCTAACTGTCCTGTCTAATTTTGTTCGTATTAAGTTGATATATGACACATGTTCTGTGTGTAGAATATAAATTTCTGGGTTCATCAAATTTTCATTTTCCTACCCTTTTATATGTGTTTATCATACACGTTTTTCTATGTGTCTGTCATTAGTTTTCTTCGGACCTTATCTATATAATTATCGTCTGTTTTATCCGAAATTCCCTTTTAAACTTTAATCTTAGTTTCTCCTTGTAAAATATTACTATTTTCACAACTAAGTCGTCCTTCTCTATTGTACGTGAATTATTTTGTATAAGTTTTATGCACTGACATTTTGACCATATTAAATTCCCTCTTTATCTGTTACTTTGTTATTATCGACCTATGAAATTATAGGGTGTAAACTGTTCCCCATCTTTTTGTAGGACTAGATCAGTCTTCTAGTTGTTTCTATATCTTCTGTACTGATTGTTAGTTTAGTCAGATTGTTTTTACATGTCTTGTCATATGAATTGTCGTCACCTTATGTATGAAAGGTTTCACGTATAGTTTATAACGGGTACTATCTGAATACGATCCAGTGTTTTATTCATAATTGTTTGAATTTTCCTTAATTTAGTATGTTTTCGACTAGGTATTGGTTTTACCTCGATTTAATCTTTAGTTGTTTTCTTCTTTTAATCCCTTTAACTGTAATGAACCATTAATTTCTTTTGTGATTTTTGAAGTGTCCAGTTTCTTCTTTAAGACTCCCTTGATCTTTCATGAGACTAGATTTAATTTTATTTTCATGTTCATAGTTTTAAATCCCCTACGTCGATTTCATCACCAATTCCCTTTAAATATGGAAATTTACAGATATTAAATTTTTCTTCTTTTTAGGGTTTAGTTATTGGATTGGATTGTGGAATTTTTCGAGCTACCTACACTCAGACTCACTTGAGGTTCTCAACCACTACCTGTCCCTCCGGACCGCACGACGCTAAGTACCCCAGCGTTTCTCAGTCTGTGCTGACTCGTTGACTTGACTTGACTTGACTTCCCTTGTAAAGTACGTTTCTACCCGAGTTATTTCCTGTCTTTACCATACCTGGATTGTCTTCGTCTTCTATAATTCTTCTCCACCGTTCTTATGTGTCTTCTTGACATGTTTTTTCTAGAAGTACTGGGTCTATTAGTACTACCACACTAGTGAGTGGATCTCGGTCTGTAGGACCTTACACTTCAGTTCACCCGGTATCCTTCGTAGTGCTGTTTGTTTCGATCACCTTCAATACCTTCAGGTCAACTCGATAAAGTTTAGGACTTTCTACTACGACAGTTTCACGACGTGAGGTATTCGGTCGTTTAAACCTTTTGTCGTCACCGGTGTCCTGATCTTTTCCAGTCAAAAATAAGATTAGGGATTCATTCCGTTACGGTTTCTTACGAGTTTGATGACGTGTTAACGTGAGTAGAGTGTACGATCATTTCATTACGAGTTTTAAGAGGTTCGGTCCCAAGTTGTTATGTAATTGTTACTTAAAGGTCTACAAGTTCGACGAGAATCCTTTCCCTTGTCTTGGTCTCTAGTTTAACGGTTGTAGGCGACCTAGTACCTTTTTCGTTCTCTCAAGGTCTTTTTGTAGAGAAAGACGAAATAACTGATACGGTTTCGAAAACTGACACACCTAGTGTTATTTGACACCTTTTAAGACTTTCTCTACCCGTATGGTCTGGTGGACTGGACGGAGAACTCTTTAGACATACGTCCAGTCCTTCGTTGTCAATGTTGACCTGTACCTTGTTGTCTGACCAAGGTTTATCCTTTTCCTCATGCAGTTCCGACATATAACAGTGGGACGAATAAATTGAATATACGTCTCATGTAGTACTCTTTATGACCCGATCTTCTTCGTGTTCGACCTTAGTTCTGACGTCCCTCCTTATAGTTATTGGAGTCTATACGTCTACTGTGGTGGGAATACCGTCTTTCACTCCTTCTTGATTTCTCGGAGAATTATTTTCATTTTCTTCCCTCACTTTTTCAACCGAATTTTGAGTTGTAAGTTTTTTGATTCTAGTACCGTAGTTCAGGGTAGCGAAGTACCGTTTATCTACCCCTTTGTCACTGTCTTAAATAAAAGAACCCGAGGTTTTATTGACGTCTGCCACTGACGTCGGTACTTTAATTCTGTGTGAATGAGGAACCTTCCTTTCAATACTGGTTACCTCTGTCGTATAATTTTTCGTCTCTGTAATGAAACGGCTGATTCCAGGCAGATCAGTTCCGATACCAAAAAGGACACCAGTACGTACCTACACTCTCAACCTGACACTTCTTCCGACTCGTGGTTTCTTAACTACGAAAACTTGACACCATAACCTCTTCTGAAAACTCTCAGGGAACCTGATGTTCCTCTAGATTGGTTAGGTAAGATTTCCTCTAGTCGGGACCCTAAAGAAACCTTCCTTACTACGATTTCGACTTTGAGGTCATGAAACCCGTGGAGTACGCTTCTCAACTGAGTAACCTTTTCTGGGACTACGACCCTCCCTAACCCCCGTCCTCCTCTTCCCCTGCTGTATCCTACTCTACCGACCTACCGTAGTGACTGAGCTACCTGCACTCAGACTCACTTGAGACCCTCAACCAGTACCTGTCCCTCCGGACCTCACGACGTTAAGTACCCCAGCGTTTCTCAGCCTGTGCTGACTCACTGACTTGACTTGACTTGAAACGTATCTTCAATTTCTTCGTCCCACTGTTATATATCGGAAGTGTAAGAGGAGAGGGTTAAACCTTGATCAGACAACAAGGTACAGGTCAAGATTTACAACGAAGAACTGGACGGATGTCCAAAAAGTCCTCCGTCCATTCCACCAGACCATTAGGGTAGAGAAATTCTTAAAAGGTGTCAAACAACGTTAGGTGTGTCAGTTTCCGAAATCGTATCACTTACTTCATCTAAAAAAAAAAATCTTAAGGGAACGAAAAAGATACTAGGATGTCTACAACCGTTGAACTATAGACTAAGGAGACGAAAAAGATTTAGGTTGAACATGTAGACGTTCAGGCGTCAAGTCAGGAGTTCGGATCGAATTTCCTAAAACTCGTAATGGAACGATCGTACTTTTACTCGTGTTAACATGTTACATCGACTTGTAGGAAACCGTAACGGGAAGAAACTCTAACCTTACTTTTGACTAGGGAGTAACAAGTACCGATTGAACGATGGATCGTCATTTTTTTTTTTTTTTTTTTTTCTGTTTGTGGCGTGCTAGTAGACTTATCTAAGTCTTGTCCGTAAACTGTTTTATTTTGTGGGAAAGCACTACTTTTGTAAGTTGTTCGATCCTTGTCTTCTCTTAAAAGAATTGAACCATTTCCTATGATGTAGTATGAATTAACATTTTCGAACTTTCGAAAGGGGATTCTAACCCTTTCTCTGTTCTTATGAACAAGAGTAGTCAAAACAAGTTGTAACATGACCTACAAGGTTCTTTAGTCCGTTCTTCTTTTTTGTTTTCTATAGGTCTGACCTTTAATCTTCATGTTGACATAGATAAACGGATATTGTATTAGAACACATATCTTATAGGATTCCTTATGTGTCTTCTTTCGTTTTCCGTTCCGGTGTTGTAGGCATGTCCTTTAATTGACGTAAAGACACGCGTTCGGTGTTTGTTAGGTTTTTTAGTTTATTCTTAAATTAAAATAAATATTATCGTAGTTTTATTATTTTGAGAATCTTTATTGAAATCGTTTCGTGTTCTAAACATACGATTATTAATGTTTTGTAATACCTCCCTTCAATTTTCCTCTAAATTTATTTTTACTGTCCGTAGGGTACAAGAACCTGACCCTCTGAGTTATAACAATTCTGTCATTAAGAGGGGTTTAACTAAATATATGGGTGTATCAGGGACTGTTATAATATCGTGTCAAAACGTCTTTAACTGCTCTCGAGTTTCAAGTATACCTTTACATTCCCTAGATCTTATAGATTTTGTTAGAACTTTTTTTAAAAAAAATTAATCTCTTGGGAGTAAAAGGTTAAACTTTTCAATGGCATTTCGATATCAACGGTTCTTTCAATCACACCTTGACCGTATTCCTATCTGTGTTACTAGTTACTTTATCTTAATTGTCAGGTCTTTGTTTAGGATTCTAAATTTCACTTTCACTTTTACTTCAGCGAGTCAGTACAGGTTGAGAAACACTGGGCACCTGACATCGGGTGGTTCGAGGAGGCAAGTACCCTAAGAGGTCCGTTCTTATGACCTCACCCAACGGTAAAGGAAGAGGTCCCTTAGAAGGGCTGGGTCCCTTGTTTGGGTCCGGAGGGTGTAACGTCCGTCTGTGAAATTGGAGACATGGTGGTCCCTTCGGGTCATAAATTTCATTTGACTAAAAACTGTTTCCATAGTTCCGTTAAGTGACTCCCTTTCTTACAAGTCGTTAACCAAGACCCTACTAACCTATACATGTACATTTTTCTAATAGAATCAGGGAATAGAGTCCGGCATGTGTTTTTAAACGAGATTTAAATAGTCTGAATTTACATTCTCGATTTTCGTATACTACAAAAATCTTCTTTTATATTCTCCTAGATACCCTGGAATTCAATTTCGGTTCTAAAGAATTTGTACTGTGGTTTTGATACAAGGTATTTTCTTTTTTATATTATTTAACCCTGAGGAGTTAAGTTCACAAAACATCAAGTTTTCCGTGGTAATTCTTTTACTTTTTCGTTTGTTTAGACCCTCTTCTATAAATACTTTATATATAGACTATTTCCTGAACATAGGTCTTATGTGTTTCTTCAGAACGTTCAATTATTCTTCTGTTTATTAGGTCAAAAAATTTATCTGTTTTCTTTACTCGTCAGAAAAGTGGTTGCTTCTAAATGTTTACCGACTATTCGTGTCTTTTTCTATGAATTATAGTAGTCAGTAACGACGACGACGACGACGATTCAGTGAAGTCAGCACAGGCTGAGACACGTTGGGGTATCTGCCGTCGGGTGGTCCGAGGTGGCGGGGACCTTAAGAGGTCCGTTCTTGTGACCTCACCCAACGGTAAAGGAAGAGGTTACGTACTTTCACTTTTCACTTTCCCTTCAGCGAGTCAGCACAGGCTGAGAATCGCTGGGGTACCTGACGTCGGGTGGTCCGAGGAGGTAGGTACCTTAAAAGGTCCGTTCTCATGACCTCATTCAACGGTAACGGAAGAGGTTAGTACTCAGTAATCTTTTTATGTTTAATTTTGGTGTCACTTTACGGTGAAACACGAGTGATCTTACTCACATTCTGTCTGTTATCGTGTACAACCACTTTTATACCTCTTTGTCCTTGTCAGTAACCTACAACTACTCCGATATTATACCTTGTCGGTGAAACCTTTGTCAAACGTCAAGTAGTTTTACAATCTGTATTTTAGTGGTATGTTGGGTCGTTAAGGTGAAGGTCCATCTTAAGTTCTCTTTATCTTTGTATACAGGTGTGTCTCTGAAGGTACCTTTACAAGGGTCGTCGCAATAAGTATTAACGGCTTTTCATCTTCGTTAGATTTACAGGTCGTTGACCGTTTACCTATCTGTTTATACCATATAGGTATGTTACTTTACACGTACGTACGAGTCAACGAAGTCAGCACAGACTAATAAACGCTGGAATACCTGACATCGGGTGGTCCGAGGAGTCAGACACCCTAAGAGGTCCGTTCTCATGACTTCGCCCAGCAGTACAGGAGGAGGTCCCCTAGAAGGGTTGGGTCCCTAGCTTGGGTACAGAGAACTCAGAGGACGTAACCGGCCGTCTCAGAAATGGAGACGTGGTGGACCCTTCGGAAATCCTTAGTAAATTAAGAGTATTGTCGGGATACGTCATTCATTATAATAAATAGGGAAAAAAATATTTAATCCTTTGACTCCGTGTCTCTCTAATTCACTGAACGGCTTCTCGTGCGTCGGTCACTAATCATATCAACCCCTAGGTTCGGTAGTCAGACCGAGGTGTTAGACACCAGAATTGGTACCGAAGGTAAACAACCTCTCTTTACTTTATTATATTCTATATGAACATGTGCCGTCCGTTATATACCTTCCTTAGTCTTCCTTGAAAATAGTCATTAAGGGAGACCCTTTACCTTTACTCCCACCCGTCTTTTCCCTCTGTTGAAATAATGAAATTTGAGACTGAAAAGTACGTAAAATATTAAGTACATGTCATAAGTCAAACACCTATTCTTTGTAGATAAAAATTTAGTTTTGTGACCAATAAAAACAGTCTAAAAATGTAAAAAGAAAAAGTGATCTGAAAAACTATAAAAGACTTAAGAAGACCCATGTAGAGGTTCGGTTCAAGAACTTATTAATGGTACTGTACGAAAGACTATGAGACGGTCATAGTCTCCGGTCCTACCCCACTTCCGGTTCTTCCCAGCCGCACCCCCGACTCTTTCTGGTACTTCTTCCCGGACACAACGAACGTGGGGACGAACCCAGTCTGACACTGACCCGATCTAAGTTCCGACGTCTCTCGACACCACGCGTCGAGACTTGAGGGATCTACGGGACTCCGTGTGGTGCCCCCGACACTGAGAACCTTCAACAACATCACGTCGTCCCCCTATCTAATAGACACACGTACACGTTCGGTCGGGTAGTTAGGTAAATCTCTTTCGTGTCAAACCTAAAGACGGACGTCTTACTCTGACTAAGACCGAGGTCGTACACACACTGACACATAGTCTCCAAACCCAAAACCTCCACCCCGCTCCCCCACGTCCCCCCAAGGTAAATTACAAATTTCTATCAGTTTTTTCTTATACAATACTTTCGTCGATTTACAACACTTCATAGAAATGATTACATCCTTTATAATCAAATACTTGAAATCCTTCGGAAACGGGCTCATTACTCTCCGAATTTTCTTTTACCCTACCCAATTACAAATCTAACGTCAATTGAGAAGTATCAGTAAAGAAACCAAGTTCTTACATCTCCGTCCCTCATTGTTATCTACATGAACAAAAATTATACATGAATAACATACGATTGCGAGATGTTCTCACATAACACTCTTTTATCCTATGAGTAAAAGTACTTTAGAAAGATTTCTAATGTATAAGTCATTTTTGACTAATTTTCTATAAATCTCCTCTTAACACAAAAAGAATGAGGACAAGAGACCGGTACCTGGTCGTGGTGTATTCGGTGTTTCGGAAAAACAATAATGGTACGTCATTTTTAGTGACTTTCTTTGTACCCGAAGTCTAAGACTATCTAAATTCAAGTTTAGGATCTGGACGGTGAGTGTTCGACACACTGGAACGTGTGCAGTAAATTGGATTAAAAGTCGAAAAAAACACAAAAAATACTTTTTTACCTCTATCAAGATTGAGGGACGTGTCCCATCAACTAACTTCGTGGAATGTGTACAACCCGTTAATCATTCAAGCGTCATTTGTAATTAAGAGAATGGAAACGGTCCTTTCCTCTTTCTTCTTTGACTCATCCCTTTTTTCAAGAAACGTTTCCCAGATTGGAAACAAATCAGGTTGATCTAACACAGACTGAGAAGACACTAGGGTACCTAACATCGGGGGGTCCGAGGAGACAGGTACCCTAAAGGGTCCGTTCTTATGACCTCACCCAACGGTAAAGGAAGAGGTCCCCTTAGAAGGGTTGGGTCCCTATCTTGGGTACAGAGGACTTAACCGTCCACCTAAGAGATGGTGACTCCGTGGTTCTGGAACTACGACCCTTTCTAACTTCCGTTTTATTCTTCCACCGTCTCTTACTGTATCAATCTCACGTAGTGGATGAGGTTCCTGTACTCAAATTCGTTTGAGGTTCACTATCACCGCCTGTCTCCTCGGACCACACGACGTCAGGTACCCCAACGTTTCTCAGGTTGACTTGTTGTCAATCCCTGACTTGTTGTAGAAGAGAAACTACGGTAAAAGGACGATTCCTTCCAGTACTGTACGTAAACCTCACTTTTACATACCTACGGTAGGGAGTAGAGAGTTTTAGATGACATGGGTTCTACACAATGGGACACAGGTTTGAAAAGGTCACTACTAAGACTCATCAACATAATTGATGAATCTGTGACACATGTGAATAAGCACCTAACAGATATAAGTCCCTACATGGTACGGTCAAACTAAACGAAACTCCTATAACGATAACCCTAACAGAAAGGGGTCGTTACCACCACTTTTTTAACAACCTTCTCTCTTTAGAAATGTTCAGTGATGAAATTAAAAAATTCTTTTTGAAACTCCAGCACCATTACTCTCGTGGTGGTCTAGTTCACACTGTCAGAGTGGGTTTATTGAGTACAAGTAGACTACTTACGTACATCGTCTCGGTTACTATGCGAGAACCTCGTTAACCTGGCAGAAGGGACGAAGGGTATTTGACAATAAGGACCACTTCCTTGGTCAAGTCAGTTGTAGTTTACACGGATGATGGGTACCTGATGTACAATATCCTCCCCAAAAACTTAGAAATTCACAAGTCTCACGATGTCACACCCCACGACCCCTGTCTCTCCCTTTGTTCGTTCAGTGTTAATCGTTGTGTGTTGACTTCGCAGTAGATGTAAGTCAAGGAGGTTCCAATCGTATTGGATCCTCGTCTTTCGGTTTACGTTCGGAGTCCGCCCGTCGGTGTGAACTTTTCATCCTCTTTTAATTTTGTTATTTCATTTGCTCTTTCTCGTCCTTTTCCCTTCTTTTCGTCCTATAATGTTCCAGTTTTGTTTTTGGTTCTTAGAAGCCACCGTAGCGTACATCGTTCCTGAAGTTTTCTCTTCGTCGAATATGTCTCACTTCATTCGGTCTTTCTTTTTGTGGTTATGTCATATGATTGTGTATATATACCTTAAATCCTTCTACCGTTACTACTGGGACATACGTTCTGTCGTTTTTTCTGTGTCTACACATCTCGCCCGAAAACCTGAGTCTCCCTCTCCCTCTCCCACCCTACTAAACCCTCTTACCGTAACTTTGTACATATGATAGTGCATTCTTAGCTTAGCGGTCAGATACAGGCTACGTCTATGTCGTACGAACCCCGACCACGTGTCCCTACTGGGTCTCTCTACAATACCCCTCCCTCCACCCTCCCCTCAAGTACAAACCCTAGTGTACATGTGGGCACCACCTAAGTACAGTTACATACCGTTTTGGTTATGTCATAATATTTCATTTTATTTCATTTTTATTTTTAATTTTTTTTTTTTCTCTCTTCGTCGTTTTTCACTAAACTGTCCTTCAATCGTCTCTCCAAAGGCTCCAATTCGCCAAAGACTGACCCGTCCCCCAAAGATAATCTATTTGTCACCGAATATGCCTTACTCTATAAATCTAGTTGCTGAATAAATTGTCTTGTAATTCTTTAGTAATATTAATCTAACCGAGGAAGTAAGTAAAGTAATCGTAAACGTCACGAGAATGTTCACGGGTTCAGATGATTCGCGGTATCCTATCCCTATGTATTATCTTTTCAGTATTAATTTGGTATTACCAAAAAGAAAGTGTTCTTTAGGCTTCAAAATCTGGGTACTGAATTTTTCAGAGTAAAGGGGGTTTGACAAAGTCAAATACATAAGGAAAGACTATATAATCTGAAGACAAAAGGAAAAACTTAATTTTTTCAAACCAACGGGTGTAGTGTCCATTTCCACAGTTGGAACTTCCCGTCGTTTAAAATTTTTATTGTTTAGAGTTACATAGAATGCATACGACACTCCTTATCATCAATGTCGAACACAATCTGAAAAAGGATGTTTATATTTGTTTTCGGATATGTCTTGTCAGGTTTTCTTAGTTTCAAAAGAGTTGAAGTGTGTGTGTTTTTACACATGTAACGAATCGAAGATTATTAAATTAGTGAAACCGACCGGTCGTAGTGACAATTTCATGGTTGAACCTAAGACTGTCCTCCAATTTTCGTGTCAGAGTTTCTTAGGACATACTCGACTCCTCTTTGTCTTTACCGTAAATCTGGAACATAATCCCTGAATGAAAGATATTTTCAAACTACGGATGTTGTATTTGGGTTGGGGAGTGTCCTTATCCGGTTTCGACGGTGCGAAAGGTGTGAAAGTCTTTTCACACGAAGAGTTTCACCTCAAGTCTCGCCGGAACGTCGCCCGTCGGACCACGGACCTTCACTCTGTTGGGTGTCCTGTGGAGACCGCGTAACGTTTCCACCTCCACCTGAACTATCAGGCACATGTCTACGTGGAGTCGAGCTTCCCTGAAAATTGACCGGTAGGTTTTATTTGTTTGTGTGGACGGGTGGAAGTCCCGTTCCGTCCGACAAAAAAGATGAAAAGTGCACACGAAAAAAGAAAAAAAAAAAAATCATTACTCTTTTTTGCAGATATTTTATGATTTCTTTTGAAGTTTTCCAAGAGGATCCGGTGGGATCACTTTTTATCGATAAACTTTTAACGAGGTTAATAGGAAATTC
>SJYO01025327.1:0-20000 GCA_006410555.1 Capra ibex | reverse complement strand
TGGAACAACAGACTGGTTCCAAATCAGGAAAGGAGTACATCAAGGCTGTATATTGTCACTCTGCTTATTTAACTTCTATGCAGAGTACATCATGAGAAACGCTGGACTGGAAGAAACACAAGCTGGAATCAAGATTGCTGGGAGAAATATCAATAACCTCAGATATGCAGATGACGTCACCCTTATGGCAGAAAGTGAAGAGGAACTAAAAACCCTCTTGATGAAAGTGAAAGTGGAGAGTGAAAAAGTTGGCCTAAAGCTCAACATTCAGAAAACGAAGATCATGGCATCCGTTCCCATCAGTTCATGGGAAATAGATGGGGAAACAGTGGAAACAGTGTCAGACTTTATTTTTTTGGGCTCCAAAATCACTGCAGATGGTGACTGTAGCTATGAAATTAAAAGACGCTTACTCCTTGGAAGAAAAGTTATGACCAGATAGTATATTCAAAAGCAGAGACATTACTTTGCCAACTAAGGTCCGTCTAGTCAAGGCCATGGTTTTTCCTGTGGTCATGTATGGATGTGAGTGGACTGTGAAGAAGGCTGAGCACCGAAGAATTGATGCTTCTGAACCGTGGTGTTGGAGAAGACTCTTGAGAGTCCCTTGGACTACAAGGAGATCCAACCAGTCCATTCTGAAGGAGATCAGCCCTGAGATTTGTTTGGAAGGAATGATGCTAAAGCTGAAACTCCAGTACTTTGGCCACCTCATGTGAATAGATGACTGATTGGAAAAGACTCTGATGCTGGGAGGGATTGGGGGCAGGAGGAGAAGGGGACGACCAAGGATGAGATGGCTGGATGGCATCACTGACTCGATGGACATGAGTCTGAGTGAACTCCAGGAGTTGGTGATGAACAGGGAGGCCTGGCGTGCTGCGATTCATGGGGTCGCAGAGTCGCACATGACTGATCGACTGAACTGAACCGAACCATGTCTTAGTTGCAGCACTCAGGATCTTCCATCTTCCTTGCAGCATGCAGAATCTTTAGTTGCAGTATGCAAACTCAGTTGCAGTGTGTGGGATCTAGGTCCCTGATCAGGAATGGAACCTGGGCCCCCTGCATTGAGAGTGTGGAATCTTAGCTGTCAGACCACCAGGGAAGTCCCTGAATTGTTTTAATTGTTTAAAAGTCAGGCAAAGTTTCATTACTCTAAGGATCTCTTCTCTAACTCCTCGGGTTCTTACTCTAAAATCTTCATCACCGTCCTCCTACAAGAGCAGTGAGGGAGCACAGCTGCCTTGAGATTAAACACCACCACCAACAGGACTGTTCCTCAAAGGATGAAGACTGAATGTAGCTAAAGAAAAAGAGGTGAGGACTCCTTGATTCTGGATTATCCTCCCTGTCTTTTTTCAGGTACCAATCAGACACTGAGCTTTTCCTTCTGTGTTCTACAAGACATCCCTGTAGGAAACCTGCAACCTGCTATCATGAAAGTCTGTGATTACTATGAGACCGGTGAGTAACAGAGGACTAAGACCCTAAGTTGGAGAAGGAAATGGCAACCTGCTCCAGTACTCTTGTCTGGTATTATCCATGGACAGAGGAGCCTGCTGGGCTACAGTCCATAGGGTTGCAAAGAGCCAGACACAGCTTAGCGACTAAACAACAACAGCAAGGACCCTAAGTTACCTCAATCCATAATAAAGGAATTAGAGTGTGACAGACATGTATAGATAATTCTTGTTTTCGACATATTCTATTACCTTATTCCTGCTACCTTGGCCTATAAAACTACTATAAAAACTAGCTACAACATAAGTCTGCCAATCATGCAATGATTTCCAAGGGACTCAGAGTTTTATGAAGAAATGTTTACAGATAAGGAGATATATAAATCTTCTTTAAAAGATACTTCAACAATGCAAAGTAATAAAAAGTTGGGAGAATTATACAGATATTTATAGGAGAAAATTAGAGCTAGGAAAAGAACAACCCCTTGAATGGTCAATGAAGACCAATCCAAAAAAAAAAAAGTCGGGGACTTCCCTGGCGGTCCAGTGGTTAAGACTCTACATTTCCACTGAAGGGGGCTTGGGTTCTATTCCCGCTCAGGAACCTAAGATCCCGCCTGCCATGCAGTATTGCAAAAAAAATTTTTTTAATATAAGAATAAAGAAAATAAAAATTTAATTGGAAGATAGAGGGTGAATACTCTTCTGATTAGTGGAGATGAACATGCTGAATGTTGCAGACTTGGAAAGAAGGATGAGAAAATATCATGAAGGGAGAAAGAAGCAAATATCAAAGCAGAACTGACAGGACGCACGCCACATATAGCCACATCCTGTACTTTGCTTGAACAACTGCAGTGTGGGCAGCCCTTCACTTCTCCCCCAGAAAAGGGGATTCCTTCAATGATATCAAGAGAGGAAATCCCTCGACATTTTTGTCTATTTCCCCAATTAGTTGGTATTTCTGCAATGATACAATTCCTGCTTCAGTCAAGTGTACAGTTCTTATCTGTGAAAACCTCTCCATGAAATCCTGTCCCACTGAAGCTCCCATTTCTCAAGGTTTTCCCCGCATCGTGTCTTTCAGATGAAGCAGCTTTTGCTGAGTACAGAGGTCCCTGCAACACAGGTAAACAGTCTGTGTTCCAAGTATCAAGTCTTTATTTTATTCCTAAAGCCAGTCATCCTAAATACAGAATCATCTATATCTTTTTTCACTTGATCTCAGATTCCTCATGCCACATAATAACACAGAAGTATACACTGGGGAGAAGAGTGCTAACTCTCTGAAAGATTTCTTTCTAATTTCTTTACCAGAAGAGTCTGTATTTGTTATACGGTGGATATTTGATGAATCTCGATCTCAGCCACAGCCAGTTTGGCTTCCTTTAGCAAGACCTGTCCTTCAGATCCAATTAGAAGTGCATCCAAACCTCTCAAGCCCTAAATCAGCCTGTTCACTTTCTTCTCTTTATAGACACAGAACTAGGAAATATTTGAGGAGAGTAGCATCAGTTCAGTTCATTTCAGTTCAGTCGCCCAGTCGTGTCTGACTCATTGCAACCCCATGACTGCAGCACACCAGGCCTCCTTGTCCATCACCAACTTCCGGAGTTCACTCAAACTCATGTTCATCGAGTCGGTGATGCCATCCAGCCATCTCATCCACTGTCATCCCTTCTTCTCGCCATATTCAATCTTCCCCAGCATCAGGGTCTTTTCAAATGAGTCAGCCCTTCGCATCAGGTAGCCAAAGTATTGGAGTTTCAGCTTCACCATCAGTACTTCCAATGAACATTCAGGACTGATTTCCTTTAGGATGGACTGGTTGGATCTCCTTGCAGTCCAAGAGACTCTCAAGAGTCTTCTCCAACACCACAGTTCAAAAGCATCAATTCTTCAGCACTCAGCTTTCTTTATAGTCCAACTCTCACATCCATGATTGACTACTGGAAAAACCATAGCCTTGACTAGACGGAACTTAGTTGGCAAAGTCACGTCTCTGCTTTTTAATATGCTGTCTAGGTTGGTCATAACTTTTCTTCCAAGGAACAAGCATCTTTGAATTTCATGGCTGTAGTCACCAACTGCAGTGATTTTGGAGCTCAAAAAATTAAAGTCTGTCACTGTTTCCATTGTTTGCCTATTTCCTGTGAAGTGATGGGACCAGATGCCATGATCTCAGTTTTCTAAATGTTCAGTTTTAAGCCAAATTTTTCACTTTCTTCTTTCACTTTCATCAAGAAGCTCTTTAGTTCTTCTTAGTAGCATCAGTTCAGTTCAGTTCAGTGGCTCAGTCATGTCCAACTCTTTGCGACCCCACGAATTACAGCACGCCAGGCCTCCCTGTACATCACCAACTCCTGGAGTTCACACAAACTCACGTCCATCAAGTCAGTGATGTCATCCAGTCATCTCATCCTGTCGTCCACTTCTTCTCCTGCCCCCAGTCCCTTCCAGCATCAGAGTCTTTTCCAGTGAGCCAACTGTTCGCATGAGGTGGCCAAAGTATTGGAGTTTCAGCTTCAGCATCAGTCCTTCCAATGAACACCCAGGACAGATCTTCCTTAAGAATGGACCTGTTGGATCTCCTTGCAGTCCAAGGGACTCTCAAGAGTCTTCTCCAACACCACGGTTCAAAAGCATCAATTATTCAGTGCTTAGCTTTCTTCACAGTCCAACTTTCACATCCATACATGACCACAGGAAAAGCCATATCCTTGACTAGACGGACTTTGGTGGCAAAGTAATGTCTCTGCTTTTCAATATGCTATCTAGGTTGGTCACCACTTTCCCTCTGAGGAGTAAGCATCAAATTTTATGGCTGCAATCACCATCTGCAGTGATTTTGGAGCCCAAAAAAATAAAGTCTGACACTGTTTCCACTGTTTCCCCATCTATTTCCCATGAAATGATGGGACCAAATGCCATGATCTTAGTTTTCTGAATGTTGAGCTTTAAGCCAACTTTTTCACTCTCCTCTTTCACTTTCATCAAGAGCCTTTTTAGCTCCTCTCCACTTTGTGCCATAAGGGTGGTGTCATCTGCATATCTGAGGTTATTGATATTTCTCCCAGGAATCTTGATTCAAGCTTGTGCTTCTTTCAGCCCAGCGTTTCTCATGATGTACTCTGCAAAGAAGTTAAATAAGCAGGGTGACAATATACAGCCTTGACATACTCCTTTTCCTATTTGGAACCAGTCTGTTGTTCCATGTCCAGTTCTAACTGTTGCTTCCTGACCTGCATACAGATTTCTCAAGAGGCAGGTCAGGTGGTCTGGTATTCCCATCTCTTTCAGAATTTTCCACAGTTCATTGTGATCCACACAGTCAAAGGCTTTGGCATAGTCAGTAAAGCAGAAATTGATGTTTTTCTGGAACTCTCTTGCTTTTTTGATGATCCAGCGGATGTTGGCAATTAGATATCTGGTTCCTCAGCCTTTTCTAAAACTAGCTTGAACATCTGGAAGTTCACAGTTCACGTATTGCTGAAGCCTGGCTTGGAGAATTTTGAGCATTACTTTACTAGCATGTGAGATGAGTGCAATTGTGTGGTAGTTTGAGCATTCTTTGACATTGCCTTTCTTTGGGATTAGAATGAAAACTGAACTTTTCCAGTCCTGTGGCCACTGCTGAGTTTTCCAAATTTGCTATCACATTGAGGGCAGCACTTTCACAGCATCGTCTTTCACGATTTGAAATAGCTCAACTGGAATGCCATCACCTCCACTAGCTTTGTTCATAGTGATGCTTCCTAAGGCCCACTGGACTTCATATTCCAGGATGTCTGGCTCTAGATGAGTGAGCACACCATCATGATTACCTGGGTCATGAGGATCTTTTTTGTACAGTTCTTCTGTGTATTCTTGCCACCTCTTCTTAATATCTTCTGCTTCTCTTAGATCCAGACCATTTCTGTCCTTTATCGAGCCCATCTTTGCATGAAATGTTCCCTTGGTATCTCTAATTTTCTTGAAGAGTTCTCTAGTCTTTCCCATTCTGTTGCTTTCCTCTATTTCTTTGCACTGATAACTGAGGAAGGCTTTCTTATCTCTCCTTGCTATTCTTTGGAACTCTGCATTCAGGTGCTTATATCTTTCCTTTTCTCCTTTGCTTTTCACTTCTCTTCTTTTCACAGCTATTTGTAAGGCCTCCCCAGACAGCCATTTTGCTTTTTTTCATTTCTTTTCCATGGAGATGGTCTTGATCCCTATCTCCTGTACAATGTCACGAACCTCATTCCATAGTTCATCAGGCACTCCATCTATCAGATCTAGGCCCTTAAATCTATTTCTCACTTCCACTGTGTAATCATAAGGGATTTGATTTAGGTCATACCTGAATTGTCTAGTGGTTTTCCCTACTTTCTTCCATTTAAATCTGAATTTGGCAATAAGAAGCTCATGATCTGAGCCACAGCCAGCTCCCGGTCTCACTTTTTCTGACTGTGTAGAGTTTCTCCATCTTTGGTTGCAAAGAATATAATCAATCTTATTTTGGTGTTGACCATCTGGTGATGTCCATGCGTAGAGTCTTTTCTTGTGTTGTTGGAAGAGGGTGTTTGCTATGACCAGTGCGTTCTCTTGGCAAAACTCTATTAGCCTTTGCCCTGCTTCATTCCATATTCCAAGGCCAAATTGCCTGTTACTCCAGGTGTTTCTTGACTTCCTACTTTTGCATTCTAGTCTCCTATAATGAAAAGGATATCTTTTTTGGGTGTTAGTTCTAAAAGGTCTTGTAGGTCTTCATACAGCTTCTTCAGCGTTACTGGTTGGGACATAGGCTTGGATTACTGTGATATTGAATGGTTTGCCTTGGAAACGAACAGAGATCATTCTGTCGTTTTTGAGATTGCATCCAAGTACTGCATTTTGGACTCTTTTGTTGACCATGATGGCTACTCCATTTCTTCTAAGGGATTCCTGCCCACAGTAGTAAATATAATGGTCATCTGAGTTAAATTCACTCATTCCAGTCCATTTTAGTTCACTGATTCCGAGAACATCAATGTTCACCATTGCTGTCTCCTGTTTGACCACTTCCAATTTTCCTTGATTCATGGACCTGACATTCCAGATTCCTATGCAATATTGCTCTTTATAGCATCGGACCTTGCTTCTATCACCAGTCACTTCCACAGCTGGGCATTGTTTTTGCTTTGGCTCCATCCCTTCATTCTTTCTGGAGTTATTTCTCCACTGATCTCCAGTAGCATATTGGGCCCCTACCAACCTGTGGAGTTCCTCTTTCAGTATCTTATCATTTTACTTTTTCATACTGTTCATAGGGT
Source organism: Capra ibex (assembly GCA_006410555.1). Classification (NCBI taxonomy): domain Eukaryota; kingdom Metazoa; phylum Chordata; class Mammalia; order Artiodactyla; family Bovidae; genus Capra; species Capra ibex. The sequence goes on along the minus strand of SJYO01025327.1, from coordinate 13,246 downwards.
TCTCAAGACAAGAATATTGAAGTGGTTTTCCATTCCCTTCTCCAGTGGACCACATTCTGTCAGACCTCTCCACCATGACTGGCCCGTCTTGGGTGGCCCCACACGGCATGGCTTAGTTTCATTGAGTTAGACAAGGCTGTGGTCCATGTGATCAGATTGACTAGTTTGTTGTGAGTATGGTTTCAGTGTGTCTGCCCTCTGATGCCCCCTTGCAACACCTACCGTCTTACTTGGGTTTCTCTTACCTTGGATGTGGGGTATGTCTTTGCGGCTGCTCCAGCAATGCACAGTCGCTGCTCCTTACCTTGGACAAGGGGTATCTCCTCACTGCCGCCCCTCTGGACGATCATGGAGTAGCTCCTCTCGGCCCTCCTTTTTAGTAGCATAATGAGATTTAATTTGAGATAGTAACAAACAACAGAAGGGGGTGAAAGAGGTAAACATAGGTGACAAGGAGATTATAAACTCTTGAGAGTCCCTTGGACTGCCAGGAGATCCAACCAGTCCTTTCTGAAGGAGATCTGCCCTGGGATTTCTTTGGAAGGAATGATGCTAAAGCTGAAACTCCAGGACTTTGGCCACCTCACGCGAAGAGTTGACTCACTGGAAAAGACTTTGATGCTGGGAGGGATTGGGGGCAGGAGGAGAAGGGGATGACAGATGATGAGATGGCTGGATGGCATCACCAACTTGATGGACATGAGTCTGAGTGAACTCCAGGAGTTGGTGATGGACAGGGAGGCCTGGCATGTTGCAGTTCATGGGGTGGCAAAGAGTCAGACACGACTGAGTGACTAAACTGAACTGAGCTGAACTGATTCTCCTGGAAAATGGGATGTGAATATATTCTACTTCTTAAAAGTGATTCTATCATTTTTACCACTTAAAGAAAGCCAAAATTCTTTGCACCAGTCTGACAAGTTCTAGACCAACATGAAAGTCTACAAAGATATTTTAATGTATGGGTCTACCATCAAGAGGTTCAGCTTTCTATGCAGTTCTTTTCCCAAGTCCGTTAAAAGCCGTAATTGACAGTCATGGCAAGGCAGGATCAACAATTAATGTGATTAATTATGCATCTTACTTTGATGGTGCTTACAGCCATGAAATTAAAACACGCTTACCCCTTGGGAGAAAAGTTATGACCAACCTAGATAGCATATTCAAAAGCAGAGACATTACTTTGCCAACAAAGGTCCATCTAGTCAAGGCTATGGTTTTTCCTGTGGTCATGTATGGATGTGAAAGTTGGACTGTGAAGAAGGCTGAGTGCCAAAGAGTTGATGCTTTTGAACTGTGGTGTTTGAGAAGACTCTTGAGAGTCCCTTGGACTGCAAGGAGATCCAACCAGTCCATTCTGAGGGAGATCAGCCCTGGGATTTCTTCGGAAGGAATGATGCTGAAGCTGAAACTCCAGTACTTTGGCCACCTCATGCGAAGAGTTGACTCATTGGAAAAGACTTGGTGCTGGGAGGGATTGAGGGCAGGAGGAGAAGGGGATGACCAAGGATGAGATGGCTGGATGGCATCACTGACTCGATGGATGCGATCTGAGTGAACTCCGGGAGTTGGTGATGGACAGGGAGGGCTGGCATGCTGCGATTCATGGGGTCGCAAAGAGTCAGAGACGACTGACGGACTGAACTGAACTGAACTGAACTGAACTTTGAACTAAGAAGAAGAATGGGGAACTACTAGGTAAGGTTAGACATAAACTGAAAGGATTTTAAAGCATACATACTGATACTGGAGGCACATATATAACATATACTAAATTCGTGCCTCCAATCCTGAGCATTATAGTGAAAAGACCATCGTGGATATTCTGCTAGTTTTCTTTTTTTTTTTTTTTTAACGTGCTTCCACTACACTTGTGCCTGATCTGATACCTTAGCAAAAGCCCAAGATGCCCTCTTTTCACGGACAGTAATGAAACTGCCACCGGGTGGCAGCAGAGGTTAAGAATATATGAGTACTGCCAAATGGCAAAAAAATTAAAAGTTAGGCAAGGGAAGAGAGAAGGAGAGGAATAAAATAATTACGGAAATTTTATAGTAAGAAAATAACAAAGCAAGGTAACCAGCACACAGATTGTCCTTACTGGTCCACAGAATTGCATTCCGGGAGTAGTGAGTGTGTGTGTGCGCGTGTGTGTGCGTATAGGGGGCACATTTTTCACACTTTAACATCTCTGAAATTGGGACACATCCTACAGTGGATAATTTCTATTTTATTTATGTATTGTTGCATAACAAATCACTCCAAAATTCAATAAGCTTAAAAAGCAACAATTTTATTGTATTTTAGTTTCATGGATTGACTGAGCTTCTCCAGGGGGCTCTTCAGATGGTCCTGCCAGGGGTCTCTCATGAACTGCAGGCTGATAGGACCTGGGACTGGACTTTTCCAAAAGCTTCACTGGGATTCTTGGACAGCTGGGGTCTACCCCCTCTCCATGTAGCTCAGGGCTCCTCCTTGTGTCTTCTCCAACAGGGTTCCTGGACCTGTTACAGGGCAACTCAGTGCTCCCAAGAAACAAAGCAGAAGCTGAAACATTACTAATGAACAACCCCAGAAGTCACATAGAATCACTTTTATTACATTCCATTGATCAAGAGCATCACAGGGTCCAGCTTGTATTCAAGAGAAAGTGAAACAGACTCTGTCGTGAAGGAGTAGTAAGATCACGTTACAGAAGACCATGTAGATGAAGGAATTGTTGTAGACACCTTTGGAAATATTTTGCTAAATCTGCCATTTGATTACAAAATCACTTTTTCCCCCACATAGAAAATATTTTTAGCCTCTCCCCAGAAATTCTCACCTTATTACGGATGCACTAGGATCTCAGCATCAAAATCAGGTGTGAATACGGTTTGTGGGTGAAGCTCCTTAAGTACGACTCTTCAAGTATAGATCCTGAAGAAATCTGGTGGGGTTTTTTTTGGGGGGTGGGGTTCTTTGTGAGGTTTTGGGGGCCATGCTACATGGCTTGCAGGATTTTAGTTCCCTAACTGCAGATTGAATTCAGGCTCCTGCAGGGAAAGCACAAGGCCAAACGATTGGACCGCCAGGGAATCCCTAGTTGCTAAAGAAATCTGAACTTACAAGACATCTATACACAAACTCAATAAATGATGAGGAGACAAAGAAAGGTGAGTGCAATAAATATTCAGTCCAGAATGAAGACTAGGGAAAATGGACTCTAGTTCTTGATGGGGGAGTGACAAGGACAAAAGAACCTGTGGTTTATTATTATATACACTTCAAATAGGTGTAGTGCATGGTTCATCAGCTATACGCAATGAAGGCATTTGCTTCTTTGTTTTTAAAGATCATGTGCGATGGGAGACGGGCAGCCATCTTTGGAAACAAGTCTGACATGGCGTTTTACACAATAGCTGTCAGGCAGTCAACATTCCTTCTTCATGTATGAACTTGGCTGCTTTCCCATTGACCTTCCCATTAAACAGCTTTAATCTCCCAGTGTTTTAGTCAGTGAGTCATTTGAAAAAGGAACTGGAATTCTGATTGTTGTTTGAAACCCTCCCGTGACAACTCCTAGTCAGGTCAAAAAAGTGTTAGCTTGAAGACCGACCAAATGGTTGTCAGCTTGGCAACCATCTCAGAGACAATGGTGCTGCTGCTGCTGCTGCTAAGTCGCAATGGTGAGGCACTCTTTTAGGAAATGCTGCATTGGCAGCAGTCACGTGATGTACAAAAGGACACAGAGTATAAAAGGTGATTCAGATGAAATGCCCTCTAATGAAAATAAGTTTTAGGAATATTGAATGCTGGATGTAGGCCTGGGAGGGAGGCACAGAACAGAAGAGCTAGCTAACATTCCAAATACATCATTGCTACATTTCAGGCAAATAGTGAAAAAGCTCTTGATTTCCAATCTAGTGTTCTCTGGAGAACACTAAGATCTCCTGACTTGGATAACCCAACACAGAAGGCACTTAGACAGGAAAATGGACAGCATGGCTTTTGTCTTTCCAAATGGGGTAGGGGATTAGATGACATTTGTTTATTAAGGACAGAAACAGCCTGGGGACCTAGCACTACATCAGGGGCTTTATGATAATTCTGTGCCATCTACTAGATGCACTTTTTTTTTTTTACCTTTTGGCCATGCCAAATGACATGTGGGATCTTAGTTCCCCAGCCAGGAATCAAACCTGGGCTCTCTGCATCGGGAGCACAGAGTCTTAACCAGTGGACCACCAGGAAAGTCCCTGTGCCATACAGTGAAATTACATAGTGTATGTGACTGTGAACCATTCCAAAATGATACCAAGATTAGCACTTGATTCTACCTGCATCTTCTCCTTTCTCTCTTAATTTTTGGAAAGCTTAATTTTCTGTAATCAGTTGTCACCTTTCTATTAAAAATATGATGTGTTTCTGTTTTATCCTCTTTTGTTCTTTTCTTCATTACTGACACGTGCTACAGCTGATACTTTACTTTCCTTGCCACTTAATGTTATGCTTTTTGTTCTTATTCACTCACTGTCTTTCTAGGACTAGAGTCGATAACTGGCAAAGACCTGAATGCAGGGTACAAGCAGGCTGACTAATCAAATGATCCTAGATTTCTGTTTGAAAATGTCTGGTGACAAAGGGAATGATTCACCACAAATGAACTATTCAGGGATCTGAGTATAGTCAAAATGACACACGAATTTTTCTAGAAACAAGATAAGTGATTGGATAATAGATTCTACCCATTCAGTTCAGTTCAGTCGCTCAGTCGTGTCGGACTCTTTGCGACCCCATGAATCGCAGCACGCCAGGCCTCCCTGCTCATCACCATCTTCAGAGTTCACTTAGACTCACATCCATCAAGTCCGTGATGCCATCCAGCCATCTCATCCTGGTCGTCCCCTTCTCCTCCTGCCCCCAATCCCTCCCAGCATCAGAGTTTTTTCCAATGAGTCAACTATTCTCATGAGGTGGCCAAAGTACTGGAGTTTCAGCTTTAGCATCATTCCCTCCAAAGAAATCCCAGGGTTGATCTCCTTCAGAATGGACTGGTTGGATCTCCTTGCAGTTCAAGGGACCCTCAAGAGTCTTCTCCAACACTACAGTTCAAAAGCATCAACTCTTTGGCACTCAGCCTTCTTCACAGTCCAACTCTCACATCCATACATGACCACAGGAAAAACCATAGCCTTGACTAGACGGACCTTAATCGGCAAAGTAATGTCTCTGCTTTTCAATATGCTATCTAGGTTGGAAATAACTTTCCTTCCAAGGAGTAAGCATCTTTTAATTTCATGGCTGCAATCACCATCTGAAGTGATTCTGCAGCCCCAAAAAATAAAGTCTGACACTGTTTCCACTGTTTCCCCATCTATTTCCCTTGAAGTGATGGGACCGGATGCCATGATCTTCATTTTCTGAATGTTGAGCTTTAAGACAACTTTTTCGCTCTCCTCTTTCACTTACATCAAGAGCCTTTTTAGCTCCTCTTCACTTTCTGCCATAAGGGTGGTGTCATCTGCATATCTGACGTTATTGATATTTCTCCCGGCAGTTTTGATTCCAGCTTGTGTTTCTTCCAGTCCAGCTTTTTCATGACGTACTCTGCATATAAGTTAAATAAGCAGGGTGACAATATACAGCCTTGAGGTACTCCTTTTCCTATTTGAAACCAGTCTGTTGTTCCATGTCCAGTTCTAACTGTTGCTTCCTGACCTGCATACAGATTTCTTAAGAGGCAGGTCAGGTGGTCTGGTATTCCCATCTCTCTCAGAATTTTCCACAGTTTATTGTAATCCACACAGTTAAAGGCTTTGGCATAGTCAATAAAGCAAAAATCAATGTCTTTCTGGAACTCTCTTGCTTTTTCCATGATCCAGCGGATGTTGGCAATTTGATCTCTGGTTCCTCTGCCTATTCTAAAACCTACTTGAACATCAGGGAGTTCACGGTTCATGTATTGCTGAAGCCTGGCTTGGAGAATTTTGAGCATTACTTTTCTAGCATGTCAGATGAGTGCAATTGTGCCTTAGTTTGAGCATGCTTTGGCATTGCCTTTCTTTGGGATTGGAATGAAAACTGACCTTTTCCAGTCCTGTAGCCACTGCTGAGTTTTCCAAATTTGCTGGCATATTGAGTGCAGCACTTTCACAGCATCATCTTTCAGGAATTGAAACAGCTCAATCAGAATTCCATCAGCTCCACTAGCTTTGTTCATAGTGATGCTTTCTAAGGCCCACTTGACTTCACATTCCAAGATGTCTGGTTCTAGATTAGTGATCACATCATCATGACTATCTGGGTCGTGAAGATCTTTTTTGTACAGTTCTTCTGTGTATTCTTGCCACTTCTTCTTAATATCTTCTGCTTCTGTTAGGTCCAGACCATTTCTGTCCTTTATCAACCCCATCTTTGCATGAAATGTTCCCTTGGTATCTCTAATTTTCTTGAAGAGATCTCTAGTCTTTCCCAATCTGTTGTTTTCCTCTATTTCTTTGCATTGATCGCTGAAGAAGGCTTTCTTATCTCTTCTTGCTATTCTTTGGAACTCTGCATTTAGATGCCTATATCTTTCCTTTTCTCCTTGGTTTTCGCCTCTCTTCTCTTCACAGCTATTTGTAAGGCCTCCCCAGACAGCCATTTTGCTTTTTTGCATTTCTTTTCCATGGGGATGATCTTGATCCCTGTCTCCTGCACAGTGTCACGAACTTCTTTCCATAGTTCATCAGGCACTCTATCGATCAGATCTAGGCCCTTAAATCTATTACTCACTTCCAATGTATAATCATAAGGGATTTGATTTAGATCAAACCTGAATGGTCTAGTGGTTTTCCCTACTTTCTTCAATTTAAGTCTGAATTTGGTAATAAGGAGTTCATGATCTGAGCCTCAGTCTGCTCCTGGTCTTGTTTTTGTTAACTGTATAGAGCTCCATCTATGGCTGCATAGAATATAATCAATCTTATTTCGGTGTTGACCATCTGGTGATGTCCATGTGTAGAGTCTTCTCTTGTGTTGTTGGAAGAGGGTGTTTGCTATGACCAGGGGTGGCGGCCGGGAGGAAACACCCCACGTCCCAGGTCAGGGGCAGCCTGGAGAAGCCACCTCGCGCCCGAGGCCAGGGGCAGTGACCCTGAGGAGCCACCCGGAGCCCAAGGCCAGGCGCGGCAGCTGGAAGGAGCCACCCATGCCCAAGGCCAGGGCCCACAGCCGGGAGGAGCAACCCGAGGAGCGGTGGCTGTGCAGGCGCAGGAGGGCCTAGAGGAGCTATTCCAAGTTGAAGGTCAGGAACGGTGACGGTAAGGAGATACCCCTTGTCCAAGGTAAGGAGCAGCAGTGGTGCTTTGCTGGAGCAGCCGTGAAGAGATATCCCCACGTCCAAGGTAAGAGAAACCCAAGTAAGATGGTAGGTGTTGCAAGAGGGCATCAGAGGGCAGACACACTGAAACCATACTCACAGAAAACTAGTCAATCTAATCACACTAGGACCACAGCCTTGCCTAACTCAGTGAAACCAAGCCATGCCTGAGGGGCAACCCAAGATGGGCGGGTCATGGTGGAGAGGTCTGACAGAACGTGGTCCGCTGGAGAAGGAATGGCAAGCCACTTCAGTATTCTTGCCTTGAGAACCCCATGAACAGTATGAAAAGGCAAAATGATAGGATACCTAAAGAGGAACTCCCCAGGTCATTAGGTGCCCAATATGCTACTGGACATCAGAGGACAAATAACTACAGAAAGAACGAAGGGATGGAGCCAAAGCAAAAACAATACCCACTTGTGGATGTGACTGGTGATAGAAGCAAGATCCGATATTGTAAAGAGCAATATTGCATAGGAACCTGGAATGTCAGGTCCATGAATCAAGGCAAATTGGAAGTGGTCGAACAAGAGATGGCAAGGGTGAACGTCGACATTCTAGGAATCAGCGAACTAAAATGGACTGGAATGGGTGAATTTAACTCAGATGACCATTATATCTACTACTGCGGGCAGGAATCCCTCAGAAGAAATGGAGTAGCCATCATGGTCAACAAAAGAGTCCAAAATGCAGTACCTGGATGCAATCTCAAAAACGACAGAATGATCTCTGTTCATCTCCAAGGCAAACCATTCAATATCATAGTTATCCAAGTCTATACCCCAACCAGTAATGCTGAAGAAGCTGAAGTTGAACAGTTTTATGAACACCTAAAAGACCTTTTAGAACTAACATCCAAAAAAGATGTCCTTTTCATTACAGGGGACTGGAATGCAAACGTAGGAGGTCAAGAAACACCTGGAGTAACAGGCAAATTTGGCCTTGGAATGAATTCTACCCATGATTGATCATTTAAAAATAAAACAGACAAAAACCTGAAAGAGCAGTCTTTAACTCAATACCCTCTGAATGACCTTGGACAGAGTACTTTAGCAATTCTTAGATCAGGGCAATCATCGACTTTGACCACAAGAGGGCAGTTAAAATCACCAGAGATCATCATACATGTTTGTTTGTTTTATTAAAAATCCGAAATCTGGGTATGTAAACTGAACTTGTTCAGATAAGCTAGTTCATTATATTTTTAGTTTGTTTTTTAATTTAAGGATGTTTCCCTTGCAGGATTTTGCCATTGGCTGCTACACATCAACAAGAATCATCCATAGGTACACCCATGTCCCCTCTCTTCTGAACCTCCCTCCCACCTCCCTCCCATCCCGCCCTTCTAGATTCTCACAGAGCCCCTGCTTGAGTTCCCTGAGTCATACAGCAAATTCCCATTGGCTATCTATTTCACATGTGGTATTGTAAATTTCCATGTTACTCTCTCCATACATCTTACCCTCTCCTTCCTCTTCTCTCCGCCCCACCCCCACCCCTGTGTCCATAGGTCTGTTCTCTATGTCTGCTTCTCCATTGCTGCCCTGAAAGTAAACTCCTCAGCACCATCTTTTTAAAGTGGATGGGAAAGAGAAGGAAGGAAGGAAAGGATTGTGGTTGCTGTTCAATCTCTAAATCGTCTTTAACTCTTTGTGACCCCATGACCTGCAGCATGCCAGGCTTGCCTTTCCTTCATTATCTCCCTGAGTTTGCTCAAAGTCATGTGATAGAAAAAAAATGAATTTTAATTTTTAAAAAAACCTAAGTTTATACATGTGCAGAAATAAATAAAATAAAATAAAATCTTTCTGTCACTCCTCAATGTCTGAGTACACAAATTGATACCAAAAGTTTAATTCAATTTAAAACAAAATTTCAATCTTATAAAATTTCTGGCTACATTCCTCTGGCTTCTGAGTCTTGTTTTCACAAACCAGCGGTGGGGAAGTGAGGCAGCCCTCTGGCTTCTGGAGTTGGGGATTGGAAGAACAAAGTCTTTTTTACTGGTGCTCTGTTAGCTAGCTATCACTTTGTGTGACTGATACCTATAGTGGTCCTGTGATGTGTCATCTCAGCTAGCCAACAGTCCCCAGTCATTCAATCAAACACTGGTTTTTTTGTTGGTTTTTTTTTTGGAGGGGGGGTGGTACCCTGCAGTATGTGGGATCTTGGTTCCCCAACCAGGGTTTGAATCGTCACCCCCCACACTGGAAGCGCAGTCTTAACCAGTGGACTGCCAGGGAAGTCCATCGCACTAGTCTAGATGTTGCTGTGAAGGTGTGCTTCCCAGGTGGCATTAGTGTTAAAGAACCCCCTGGCAATGCAGAAGATGCTGGAGACACAGGTTTGATCCCTGAGTCAGGAAGATCCCCTGGTGGAGGGTATGGCAACCCACTCCAGTATTTTTGCCTGGAGAATTCCATGGACAGAGGAGCCTGCCAGGCTATAGTCCATAGAGTCGCAAAAAGCTGGACACAACTGAAGTAACTCAGCACACACACACATATGCAAAGTCTATATAACCAGTTGACTTTAAGTAAGGGAGATTACCACAATCAAGGTGGGATAGATTCAATCAGTTGACAGGCCTTAAGAGCAGAATTCAAGTTTCCCTGATGAAGAAGAAATTCCTCCTGGGGACAGCAGTGCCCCCCAGTCTGCCCTTCCTGATAGCCTGCCCTTTGAGTTTTGGACTTGCCTACTTGGCCCCACAATTGCCTGAACCAATTCCTTGTAATATATATATTTTTAAATGTATCTCCTATTGGCTCTGCTTCTTTTGTTGAGCCTGCACTGATATGATCCCCAGATACTAGTGGGTTTCAGGAGATCCCACACACAGCCAGACACATCCCTGAGGAATTTCCACCCTGCATCATTTCCTGATACAGGTGATATGCTCTCTGGAGGGCCTCTTCACTCATGGCCATACATTCCACAGGACCTCTTTCTCCTGGCGTCCCCTTTGTAGACAACTCAAACCCCATTAACTTCTTCTGTTTCCTCTGGGCCTGGGGTGCTCCTATACCCACTGAACAAATGGTGAAATTGAACTGGCATTGACTGCACCTGCCCCTCCTTACCCTGGCATGAGAGGCAATTTCAGCTAGCTTCCCGCCACCAAACCTCTCCAGGCAACATTCAGATGGAAGTGTCTATGCCATCCACAACAGGGCACTTAGGTCGAGTTCTTACAAGCACTGTCTTGCTCTCCAGTCAGCCCTGGGTCTGCAAATTTCCAGAGCTGAGCCATACAGACTGGGAAGGACTGTGTCCACCTCCAGCAAGCAGAGGCCGTCCTAGTTCCTCCCCAACTTGGCCTGGGCTGAAGGAGGGGAAACATGCCAGCAATCTCATCATCCACAGATTCCCTCAAAAAATTTGCCTCTGTAATTGGTTTTGAATTTTTCATTATATGTGCTGTGGGTAACTGTCCCCAGAGCCATTTAGAAAATCCTATGGGGTGTGTCCAAGGACTGTCTTTGGAAAATAGGACTTTTCATCACCTACTATTCTCAGCTTTAGGTTTCAGCCAAAATTCTGAGACCACAGGAAAAAAGTCTCTCTCTGATATTCTATTTCTCTCATCAATGGGGAAGTTCTTGCACTCTCAAAAAAAATCAATTATTCATAGGTGAGCTTCTATCTAGAATTTCGTGTCTTCAAAGAATATTCCCAGGTTGCTCTCAGCTCTCAACAGCATTTTCCACTACTGACTCTGTTCTTAGTCTAGAGATATTTCTTAAGTCCCCAAGTCTGTCAGTGAAAATATATAGTGCTGTATATTACAGATTCATAAAACCTCCTGGATGAGCCTTCACACATGTAACTACTGCACTCATTTCCCTGTTTCTCTAGCAAATGCATTAATTTTCCATCCTTCTTGACACAACAATGCCAATTCCAATTAATTTCTGGTGTTTCTATGATCATGCCTTTCACTGGAGGTCAGTTGTTTTATATTTTCCTTTAACTAATTTAATCTTAGAATTGAGAATAAAGGATTTCAAAGGGCATAAACAGAAAAATTACAAACTAAGACAAAATACTTTCAGCCTGTATTACACACAATTGGTTTATTTATTTAGTATATAAAGAACTTTTTCTCACACATTAGTTAAGAAAAGATCAATCACCCAATCTCTTTTTAAAAAATGATATAGGCTATAACTGTCAGTTCACAGTAAAGGAAATACAAATGACTTGTAAGCATGTGAAAAGATAATTCTTAATAAGAGAAATACAAATTAAAACCACAATGAGAAACTGTTTTTCATCTCTCTAATTAGCAAAGATCAAAATGTTTGATGAAAAACTGCACTGGTAAAGATGTAAAGAAAAATGAACTTTTCATGCATTGCTGGAGGGAGTACAAATCTGCAGATTTATGTAGAGCAATTGGTGAAGACTACAAATACTCAAAAAGCAAGAAATTACATCTGTAGAAATATAGTCATCACAGCATTGTTTTAAAGGCAAAAGAAAGGAAATTATCTAAACTTCCATTAATAGGAGACCAGTTACATAAATTGCTAAATTCATAAAATAGAATTCTTTCCTGCCATTAAAAAGAATAAGGCAGTTCTAATGAGTATATAAACATAAATTCAAGATATATTGTTAATTGGGGGTAGGAAGTACACTTCAGAACAGTGTGTATACTATGTTACAAATTGAGGTGTGTGTGTGTTTGCGCGTACATGCTCAGTCATGTCTGACTCTTTGTAACCCCATAGACTGTAGTCTGCTAGGTTCTTCTGTTCATGGAATTTTCCAGGCAAGAATATTGAAGAAGGCTGCCATTTACTACTCCAGGGGATCTTCCCAACCCAGGGAATGAATCCGTGTTTCCTGCATCTTTTGCTTTAGCAAACAGATTCCTTACTACTGAGCCATCTGGGAAGCCCATGTGTGTGTGTGTGCACTCATGTACATAAATGCTTGCTTGTGAACAATGTATATCTGAGAAAGAATGTAAGGCAACAGTATTTTTCTCCAGGGCAAGAAACTGGTGAGCTGGCAATCAGAGGTGGAGTAGAGATTCTTTTCAGGGCTATGTCTTGCAACTTTTAAATTTTATACTGTGCACATGTACATCTTCAAAACATGGTAAATACTAATTTGATAGAAGTAACACATAAAGAAAATAAGACTGTGACAAGAGCTTTGAAGAAACTAAACAAGTGGATGTCACAGAGAGCTGGGAGACTGGCTGTTTTGAACAGAACAATCATATAGTATGCCTCAATATAAGCTCAGAGAAGTTAAGCATTTTTGCCTAAAGGCACACAGCAATTATTTGAAGAAGGATTTGAGGAAAAGTTGCTCTTGGGGATGTCCCTGGCAATCCAGAGGTTAAGATTTCACCTTTCATTGCAGAGGGTGCAGGTTCAGTCTCTGATCAGGAAGCTAAGATTCCCACACGCCTGACAGCCAGAAAATCAAATGTAAAACAGAAGCAATATTGTAACAAATTCAATAATAATTTTTAAAATGGTCTACAACAAAAAAATCTTTAAAAAGTTGGTCTTATTGATTCCAGCATCAGTGCTCTACCCACTGCCTTCCCACGGCTCTCAAGAGGGGACAAGGCATTTCCTAAGGAAAAATATATAGAAGGAACCCCAGTGGCTCAGGGGTAAAGAATCCACCTGTAATGTGGGAGACACAGGTTCAATCCCTGGGTCGGGAAGATCCCCCGAGGAAGGAAATGGCTACCCACTCTAGTATTCTTGCCTGGAGAAACCCGCAGACAGAGGAGCCTTGGGGCTCCAGTCCATGGGGTTACAAAAGAGGTGGACACAACTGAGCAACTGAGCACACACACACATACAAGGAACCAGTGTAACTAACAGTCTTCAGGAAAGCATTTGAGCATTTCATACCTGTCACAGCTGGCAG